>QCXZ01000064.1:50539106-50682555 GCA_025024175.1 Rhyzopertha dominica | reverse complement strand
AAATGAGAATTTGATTGATATATACAACTGATAATTCACAAATAGAAAATATTTGGTAAGTATTTTCATTATTATCAATCGGAATAGGAAAGTCTGCAGCAGTATTTAATTTTGACTTTTGATAATTCTTCTCTTAGATGTTTTTGGTGTTATAACTGCTGGATGTAAAATATTTTGTTTAGCGAATAACATAGATGAAATTATTTACATCAAATTTTTCATGTAGTTCAGTAATAATTTGAGTAATCATATTTAAATGATCTTGAATTTTATATATATGTATGAGCATTAAGCGTTTTAATAGCATTAGAAGAAAAATTATTAAATTTTTCTATATTCTTATTCATTTTAGCTTCATTTTGTTGTAAACGATATGACTGATTCATTGTGACTCCTGATGGCATCTGATAAAATATGAATTTGTTGTTTCATTAATAATTGCATCATGATTTTCTGAAGAGTTGCTGTGATTGCTTCATTATAATATTTAGCGTCTTCTGCATGGAATACCAAAAGCCATTTAAAAGCGTATGATACGCCATCAAATAAACCTCTCTTTTGACGAATTAATGAATGACCAGTTAAGTGACAGATTGACTCAAACTTAGTTTTTAATTGATTTATTTGAATTGTTAATAATTCGATTGTTTCTTTGCAAGTAAATTTATAACCACCTTTGTAATATTATTGTTTGGATGCTGACACAGCATTAAAGATTTCTCAAAGATCTTTTGCACAAATTGCAATTCTTGATCGTAAAAACTAATATTTGTGTACGTTAATAACGTAAATTTATCATTTGACAGTTTAGCATATCCTATTTGATGATAATATAATCCTGCTCTGGGATTATCGAGTGGTGAGATTTGATAAGGTAAAGAGTTAGCTTTTGTTCCACAATTTAGTAGGATTGGAAGTAGAAGTAGGAACATTTTTATGTTCTCTGTAAAGAAAAAAAACTAATTTTAGTATATTTATATACCATAAAAATTAAATTTTTAATCAGAACTTTCTGATGTATCATTATAGTAGGGTTTTAACATATCATGGTGATATGTAGTAACTTTCTTCGAACTAATTTGCACGTCATAAGTATTATTTTGATGTACTTTAATAATTTGGTAAGGTCCTATAAAGGATGGTGACAATTTCTTGTTTAATCCAGGCTTAATAGCTTCATTTTTGACTAGTACATAATCATAGAGTTTATATTTGTTGAACTTAATTTTCTGATCATGATAATTTTTCGCTTTCGCTTTTTTTTCCAAGTTATTTCTGGCTATCTCAAATGATTGCTGTAACTTTAAATTTCAAATCATTTCAAGTCGTCATATGTATATCTAAAATCAACTTTGTTTGTAAGATTACTTGGTATTTCGGCTTTTCTCCAAAAATTAATTCGAAAGGTGTTAGATTCGTTGCTTTATGAATATGTGTATTATATGTAAACATTGCAAATTTGACATATTCGTCCCAATCATTCTGTTAGGATTTATGTAATGTTTTAGATATTCTTTTAGAGTATGGTGACTTCTTTCAAGTGCACCATTTGTTTGTGGATGATACGGTGTGACGTTACATGTCTAATTTAAATATTTGGTTGACATTTTTAATAAGTTTTGAATTAAAGTCTGTTCCTTGATCTGTAAGAATAGATTCTGGAATTCCGAATAACATAATAAATTCTACAAGTTCGAAGCGATAGTCATAGATTCATGATTTGGAATAGCTTTAGCATAAGAATACTTAGTTAAATCGTCTTGCATGGTCAAAATAAAACGATTTTCTTTTTCAGTTATTGGAAGTGGTCCAACTATATCCAAAGCAAGTCTTTGAAATGGTCGTTCAGACGTTGTCGTAATTTGTATTGGTGCTTTTGCTTTACTTGTTCTTTTATTTAATTGACAAGATTTACATTTCTTTATGTATTCCATTGTATCTTCTTTCATATTTTTCCAAAAATAATTTTCTTTAAGTCTGTAATATGTTCTTCTAAAACCTGAATGTCCTGAAACAGAGGCTTCATGATTTTCTTGTAATACCTTTGAATTTCTTCCTTGCTTTCTGGCGTAATTCTCGGTTTATTTATTAAAGTAAACTGAAATTTAGTATCTTTAAATATATATTTTATCATCAGTTTAAACATGTCTTCTTTTAAATGAGTATTTTCTTCTATCGGGTTCTTAATATAGAACGTATCAAATTTGGTGTCTTTACTAATCGTTGTTTTAAAATTAAGAAGTGTTTGAAATATGTCCTGATAATTAGCTTTATCGAAATAATTTAATTTATACATTAGCAAGTACAAGTCGTGTTTACGTCCATTAAGATTAGCTGAATAAGTTATATTCTCGTACAAATGATAATTATTGACCTCATTAGATATGTCAAAAATAGCATCAATGTTTTGGAAATAAGGATTAGATTCGTGTAAATCTTTTGAGTATAACAAAACTATTGGATTCTTAGTTAACAAATTTTCTTTTAAAATTGGTATATTCGTTGGTTCAGTATTCGTATAATAGAACTTTATAAATTGACTATATGTTAACTCTTTATTTCTGGTTAATAGAATGTATGGCATTGTTTGTGGTCATTATTTTCTTCAATTGGATTTCGTGATAGAAAATCTGCATTTGCATTCTGACTTCCTGGTTTATATTGGATTTCATATTCGTATTCCTCTAGACGTAGTCTCCATCGTAATAACCTGCTTGAAGGATTTTTACAATTCATTAGCCAAATTAGTGGTTTGTGATCACTAAGAATTTTGAATTTTCTTCCATACAAATATGGTCTGAAATGTTCAACACCCCATACAATTGCTAATAATTCTTTTTCAATTGTGGCATAATTATTTTCTGCATTATTTAAAGTTCTAGAAGCATAAGCAATTGGCAAATCTTTATTAATTTCTCCTTGTGACAATATAGCTCCTATTGCATACCCTGAAGCGTCAGTTGTGAGTAAAAATTCTTTTGTAAAGTCTGGAAAACTTAGTATCGGAGGATTTGTCAAGACCTCTTTAAAGAATTCAAACGATTTTTGGTGTTCTTCGTTCCATATAAATTTTGCATCTTCTTTAGTAAAGAATTTAATGGTTTTGCGTGTTTAGCAAAATTCTCGATAAATCTTCTATAATATCCGACAAGACCTAAAAATTCTCTTACTTTCTTAGCGTTTGTGGGTTGCTTAAATTCTTTTACAGCTTCAACTTTACTAGGGTTTGGTAGAACTCCTTTTTCACTTATTACATGACCTAAATAAACAGTTTCTTTTCTCAAAAATTCGCATTTATCTGGCTGAAGAGCTAAATTATTTTGTTTTAGTCGGTCAAAAACGCGTATAAGTCTTTCATTGTGTTCTGACAATGAAGAACCATAAATTACAATATCGTCGATATATATAAAACATTGATTACCTTGCAGACCTGTCAAAGCCATATTCATTGCTCTTTGGAAAGTACTCGGTGCATTTTTCAAACCGAAGGGCATACGAGTAAATTCGTATTTTGCAGTTGATGTAGAAAATGCTGTTTTATATTGATCATTTTCTTTCACATTTATTTGGTGAAATCCTGAGGCTAAGTCTAACGTAGTGAAATATTTCGCGTTACCCAATTGATCTAAAATTTCTTCTATGTTTGGTATTGGAAAAGTGTCTCCTATCGTTTTTGCATTGAGTTTACGATAGTCTACTACAACTCTCCATTTAATTTCTCCTGAAGCATCTAATTTCTTTTAACAATCCACAATGGACTATTATAGGGCGATACAGAAGGTTTTATAATTCCTTGCTGTAACATTTTCTCAGTTTGCCTTTTTATTTCATCTTTGTGAACTTCTGGAAATCTATAAATTTTGCTATGTACTGGAATTGAATCAGTTAATTTTATTTCATGTTCTAATATTTTTGTAGCTTCCAATTGTTCTCCTGGAAGGTGAAATATTGTATGATAAGTTTCACAAATTTTTAAAATTTGTCCTGCTTCTTCAGGATTTAAGTGCTCCAAACGTAATTTAGATCTTAATAAATTAATTCGTTGTTGTTTTGATACTTCACTTTCTTTGTGAAATGAATAGATTGATAAATTGTCGTCATTAATTTCATCTAGAGTTAAACTAATTTGTTTCAACTCGTAGTGGTCATTAGTAGTATTAATAATTGTAGTAACAGCCTTTTTGTTATTTACAGAAACGATTGCTTTAGCTAAATATATTCCTGGAGGTAGTTCAATTTCTGGTATTATTCCTTCTTTAACATCGTTGAGGATACCAATTTCAATTACGCTTTCAGTTCTAGGCTTTAAAAGAATACTCACTTGAGTTTCCATAGCATTGTAATATAAAGGTAATATAACTTTCTGTTTTCGTAAAGTAATTTCCGACTTTTCATAATCGATCAGACATTGCTGATTCATAAATAAATCATTTCCAAGTATTCCATCGAATGGAATCGAATTGTTATCTTCAGCTATGTGGAATTCTAAGTCAAAACTTTCATTATTATACAAAAATGTTAAGGTAGCCATACCTTGAGTCCGTAGTTTAGAATTTGTATTGAATCCGTTAAATGTTACAAACGTTTCATTATTACTTTTATATGACTTTAACCGTTTTAGTTTACCTGGTTTTATAATAGATTCTGAGGCGCCGGTGTCTACAAGAAAGTTAAATTCAATACTTTCTGACACAATTTTTATGAATGGCATTTGAAACTCATTTTGAAAAGCCATGAGACATGAATGACACGTATTATTAAAATTAAAAGAAGAAGATGGCTCATCTATGTCCACTTCATTGTTTTTATTAAACTTCAAATCATAATATTCACAAAAAATCACAATATTCGGGATTGTTTTCGTCCATATGGTCATTTACTTGACTCAAATAATTATCCACTTCGGAATTGACAAAAGAAGAAAGATCCGAAGGGCTGATTTCGGAAATGGGAATTTCAGGAATGTCCGAAATATTTAATAAAGAATTATCTAACTCTTCATTAGATAATTGGTTACCCTCGTCCCAGACGTCTCCAGAACAAGATGTACCGATCCCAGATGGCTTTCCTGATTGCACATCGGGAGTGATCTCCGATTTATTTAAAGTGGTGGGCCCAAATGGAGAATCGTTAAGAATGATGGTACCATTATTTAAATATACATTATACATTTCTTGAATCGATTCATAATGTAATTCTGGACTTTTAAACAAATTATTTTCATGAATCCCGTGGACACTGCATAATGGATCAGGCAATCTATGATAATAGAATATTGAGGCCTGTCATAAACATAAAAATTAGGATTATGCAAGTGTGGATAATAAGACGAACTCCCAAGATTCGTATAAGACGGATTTGTATCAAAATTAAAAGAATCCGTGTTAGAAGAATACGTGTTTCGAGGAATATTAAAATAATTATATGCGTCTAAACAGATCGCTTCATTTAAGGGAAAAGATTCCTCGATAAGAGCTTCAGCTTGATTTTTATAATTTCCAAAAGTTGCCGGAGATGATGAATTACTAGCTTTATTAAAATCCTCTGGCATGGGAATATTTTCAAAATCATCATCTTCTACGTCCATAATTCGGCAAATATCTACAATGTGCTTTGTACTGGCGCTACCACAAAAAGGACTCATAGTAACAATATTTAAATTACCAGGTTTTGGATTCAATGGCTCAGAAGAGGTTTGTGAAGTTGGCATTTGTCCAACTTTAGTTTGCTTATTTATTCTTTTGTAACACTCATTAATTAAATGACCTCTTTTCTTGCAATAAGAACAAGTTTTTACTTGTTGATTACTAGTATTTTTTGCATAAGAATAATTCATTCGTGAATTATTTGAATTAGATACATGATTAATTCTTTTAGAATTTGAAAAGGTACGCTTTGCGTAGCAATTTTTCGTTAAGTGTCCTAACTTATTACAATTTTGGCACTTAATAACCTGTTTAGGTTTAGAATAATTTTTATTTAGATTCAGTGCTCTTTCTTCCTCCATTGCAGCATTTAAATTTTTCAGCAATTTTACTCTTAAAAATCTTGATATTTCAGGCTGTGAGTGATAGATAAATCTTTGTAAAGCGAGTTCTTTTATCATCACGACTCTACCTGTACGTTCACTTTCATCGGTAATTTCTACCGTGTTTAACAATCGAGTAGTTAAATTATCAATTTTATTATAAAATCGTAAAACGCTTTCGTCTCTACTTTGAGTAAGATTATTTAATTCTTGCATTAATTGAACATAATGTTTCTGGTCAGAATATAATTGTTTTAATAAATATTCCAATTCATTCCAAGAGTCAAATTCCTTGTCTCTTAACTGTGCTTTAGCATTTCCCGTTAATTTTGACACAATAAATGCTATTAATGCAGGCTTTTGGGTTTCGTGTGCGAGGCTGTTGGCATTATTACAATTGCCTAAAAATTCATGCAACTCCTGTCTATTGCCATCAAAAGTTTTTGGAATCAGTGAACAAAGAAAACTTAATTTATATTGAGTGTCTTCGCTAGATATACTTAAATTTTCGAGTGCGTTACGTGTAGATGTTTCTGCTTCCATTATGGTTGCAAATAAGTAAAAATAAATTTAAATTTGAATAAAAGTATAAATGTATAAGTATAATTTAGAGATTTAAAATATTAGCGATTTAAAAGTAATTTTATATTATTAGGTTTGAATGTTCACCCAAATAACTTAAATAATTAATTTCACCCAAATAACTAATTAATTAATTAATCCCAATAGTTACACTAACTACCAATATAATATATAACAATAATTTGAACAAAGCAAAATAATATAGCGATTCACCAAGGTAACTTGTATCAAAGGGAGACAAGAAGGGACTTACAGTTTTGAGCAATTTCTCTTCCCGATGTAGGTTGGATGGATACCCACTGGTTGACTTGGTTTTTCAGACGTTGATTTCTTCAAACTTCTGTTCTTCTGGTCACCTGATGGATATCCTACTGACTGCGCCAAAATGATGTTGGGAGACTCGGGAGAAAAACGCTGCTTGCTTCTACTGCTGGTTTATTACACAAACTGTAAGACTCACCTAACAAGTCTGGTTGCTCTACAAAATCTCTGCGCTTAAATAGTAAAATTTGGACATAAATTTAGTCTTATCAGAACACTTGCAAGAATTCGGTAATAAAATGATAACAGTTACAAGTGTTCTTTTACATAGACTTTTGCTAGTTTGTACTGGTAAGGGTAGCTCGTTAGTGAGCTCCTAGAAGGTCTTACATTTATAGTTCTTAAAAACAGAATCATAAAAGTGATAAGCAAACACGTGTTCGTGGATGATGCAACCGTACATGTTAAAATGACCTTCGTTGATAACTAGAATTTGGAACATCTGTACTATGATTAATATACTAAATTGTAGGTATACAACACTACTTTTAATTGACACTAAATGAAGGCAATGAACTGATTTAGTAACATAAATCAGCTTCTACTTTTGATAAATGTAGACAAAACATAAAACCTGTTATGCAGTGTTGGCTAGCTTTTTAAACCACTAAGTGACAAAAAAGTTTCAGAAGGAGTTTGTTACACCTGCTCATACAGAGCGCTCCTCAGTGTCGTTCTTCTGTACCTCATGTACTGTTCAAAATAGGAAAAAAATTTTCTACATACCTATGGTAACCAACTTCCCAAATCAGAAAATCCGGACGCCTTCATGGTGCTATTTGTAATATAGAATAAAGGGGGATGGCCGAGCTTTATGCCGGCTAAGCAACTGCGTTTTGACCTAAATTGCACTGATGAGCTATAATGATAGCGAAATAGATCTATCTGCAGTTGGTTACGGTGGAGACAGCACAGCATAGACACGCATTTTAAATACCTAGAAGTTTGTTGTAATAAGATTTTGTGACAAATGATCCTCGGGCAGAGGTAGGGCCAGATATTGTGCGCGCTAGGAACGAAGCCAGACGTGGTGGGAACGACAATTGTCGCTAGACAGTTAAATCATTGGTGTTTCCGCCAATATTCGTGGTTACAATTTTAGCAAATAAATTTATTAACTCCGCCCATCCAAACGGATAGCTCCGTTTAAATTGAGGACAGTATTACATTCCTAAGGTCTGACTTCTTTCCTGGCACGCACTATACATGCGCAGTAAAGATTATAATATGGAAACGTCATGGCACCGTCACAACAAACAACAGAATCTGCCGCACATCTCGCCAATCGCCATTTACTTTGTCACACCCGCGACTTACCGCGCAGACTCGCTGCCCTACGAACGAGCAGTAAGGCAACTTGCGGGTCGTTACAATATTTTCTCGCGCACGCCATAACAATTAACCGTCTACATAATAGATAAGATGTCTGTGGCTGACATTAATGTGACTAATGTGACTAATTGCTATTTTAAATGGAATGCTCTGTTTTTGCATTCCTTATTGAATTGTAATGTCACTTGGTTAACTATAACTGTGTCCATCTTAGGCCTTATTGGCGTCATCTGTCATTTTGCGAAAAAGTTGAAGTTTGCAGTGTTTAAGAAAGTTACGATTATAGTCTAAGCTAAAAAATATAGGACAATGCGGTACTCGCAGTTTAATAGTAGGAGGAAAATGCTATTTGACCATAAAGTTTTAATATTTTCTCGTTAGCGATTGATGCGATATACAGATTGCCATCTAACAGACAATTTTAAACTTAGATAACTTGATTTTTTTATAAAACGGTGCCAATATTACTTCCACATCCAACGGATGGGAAGTATTGTATCGCGAAAAAATTTTTCAAAATTTTTTATTTGCCCATTCGCTTTCAAATGGTCGAATACGCAAAAATACAAAATTTGAGCAAAAAGAATTTCTTGTCTGTGTGTCTGTGGTATTGTTTGTGGGCACGATAACTTTTGAAAGACTTAATATATTAACTTGAAATTTGGCAAACGTATAAATTTCAACTACTCAAAACGACCTATTGTTTGTGGGGTAAATAGGGTATCGGGAAGGGGACGAAATTGGAGGATAACTACTTTTTTTGCAAATTTTTACTTTTTTTTGTTTTAGTATGTGATTAGTAGAATAACTGCGAGTATTATTCGTTCTTATAAATTTTCGGTGCAGCAAACTGTTTAGAAGATATTAGCAAAAAAGCAAAGAAAACGGTTTTTCCTAAATATCTCCGAATATATTTAATATATTAAAAAAATGAGAATACTACCAGATAGGAAATAAAATAAAAAGTGTCTTAGAAAATTTATTCAAAATTTTGACATTTTCGAAATATTTCCAAGAAACCTATTTTGGACCCTGCTCGTACGATTTTTTTAAAATTTTGCTATTATATTGAAAATAAAATTTCTGATCAGAAAGCACTCTTGTAATTTTTTTGTTAAGTTAATAAGTTATTTGGAAAAACCGATTTTAAAATTTATATATTTTTGCTATCACGAGGACTGTTTGTCTTAGAAAAAAATGTGTAGAGAAAAAAAATGCTCAAAACCTGATTACTAATCGTATAGTATACGAAATAAAAACGTAAATGTCATTTTGACAATTGGATGTGGAAGTATTGATTCAATTTGCAGCGGTTTTTTTTTACTTGGTTAGATTAGAATTAAAATCTATTTCATGTTATGTAAGGTGTGCTTATGGTTTTCAAGGTTGAGAAAAACTGGAATTTCTATTTCTTCAACAGGTATCAACTTACCATAATGTTGGTGATTGTTTCCTGTTAGGAACTGCCATTGTTCCGACAAAATAGATTGCGTTTTGTTGTGTGTTTCTTGCTAATTTTTGAAGACGTCCTATGAATGGCGACTGGCGAGTTGGCTGACTTGGTCTTTATCAGATGTTATCTGAATCCACTGTTGGCTTCCAGAATGTACGCTTTCCGAGAAGAAGACGCCCTCGGAAAAATCTCCTTCCGAAGACTGTTGGATAGGTTTGGTTCAAAAGCAGTAAACGGATGTATTACCTTAAAAAATTTGAACCCACACCACGGTTGCTGAAGAAAAAACAACGCCTTTTTGATACTAGCTTCAGATCAGGAAAATCCTCATTCAAGTGACAATTGACAGCAAATCGTTGTTATAATACATGTTCTTAAGCCGTGATTTCATGATTGAATTTTCAACTTTTCTGATGTTTGCAAATTGAAAATTCTACAAGTGATAACTGAGATTTAACGGATTTCTATATAATATAGGTTTTAACAAATAAATATCAATATTTTAAAGCAGATTATAGTATGTCGTATATTTGAGTTTTTAGTTGGGGTGCACCTGTATAAAACTTACACGTGTGTTATGAGATGGACTATTCGTGATCGCGGGAAATAGCTACAAGGAACAAAGTTATTTTGTCGGACAGCTGACGTAATTGGCTTACACCTTGTCGTAACTTTGTGGTAGGTCATTTTTATGCGTAGGTATTTACGTCTCGTAAACAAAATTTCGTTGCTCTCTGCCAAACATCTAAAATATTCCTGTTGCCAACTTTAACTGAGGAAATGATCGTCTGTCAAAATTGGCTTATGACTGCCAGTGTTGTAACCATGTAGCATGATATTATGAATGAGGTCCTCGCAGTAATTAACAGTTCCTAATCATAATAAATGCCTAACTTCGCCTCTACGAAACGCTTTTGATATACTCTTCCAAAAAAGTCTTGCTTCACTTTCAAAATTGTAATACAATATTGGTCTAAAATAACGTTCATTATAATTTTTGCTTACTTTTTATTTTTCTGACATGTTGTTTTCCGGGCTGGTTCCCACGTTGCTTATTTGACCTTGACGTTTCGAAACTCATGTCGGTGTCTTCCTCAGAAGTAGCTTTGAAAATGAAGTGTCGTAGTCCGCTCCGGTATTTATACTCGTCCGGTTATTTTTCTTGTAACGTTTCTTTTCTAATTGCCATGATAGCGACAACAGGAGATGTAGAAGTTTCAACTCGCTAAATTGGCATAGGTCAAGTACTACTGATGATTTATAGTTTTCAATTTAATCGTAATAAATAAACATTTCTTATGGTGTTCGGCAGTAGAAAGAGCTAATTAAGAAAAATGTATTATTGTTTTTTATTTTTTTTTTGTAAAAATAAATGCAACCCAACAGGTTGTTCCTCTGCTTTGGATAAATCCTTAATCAGGCACGATATATTTGGAAACTGGAAGCAGATATCCTTTTTTTGTTTCATACGTATTGTAAAAAAAGTAAACTTTGCGTTTGGCAAATTTTCCTGATTTTCATTTGGTGTTGAATTTTTGGTGTTACTTGTAGGTACTTAACACACAAAGGCAACCACAAATCACTCACTGATGTAATTATCTCCGGAAAATGCCAGTCTGTTTAAACTAGCGAAGTAGGAAGTAGGCTATGACTGTTCTTTGCCATAGTTTGTAATCTTACTGACCATTTCATCCTATGTTATACATTATCCCTACTAATACCTCGCAATTGTTTGTTGTACCTATGTCGCACAGAATTAACTCGCCATTCTGCTTTGTTACAAATATGCTCTTGTTCTACTATACCAGCTTACATAGGAATGGATTTAAGTTTTAATATTATTTTCCTCTTTGCTGTAGATATTTCGTTATTCTCGGTACTAATTAACACCCCGATATAAATCTCTTTTTTTCAGTTGGTGTCACTTGTGCGTGGACGAAACATAACTCCTATGTTTTCCAAATTATTATACATATTACGTCTATTTCGTCAATCCTGTACATCTTTGCATTTTTCAGTTCCCCATAAAATCATAAGACAACATTCCGTACTATTCGCTATATCCACCTTCAATACTTATAAGTTATACTTCAATTTGCATATCTAAAACTGCACATGTTATACACGGCGGTATCAATTCACAAAAACAATTTATTAAAGAACTAAATATTTAACACTAATTTGGATAAATCTAAATTAAGGTTTGGATCACTCAAGCAATTCTAATTCATATCATTCTACAAGGTGTTTCGTAACGAGAGATTATTTTTAAGCACGTGTTTGACAAGAGCTTTTAGGGCTATTCGATTTCAGTCCTTCATGTCAAGACATTCGAGTCTMAAAGTGGCGGAAAAAATTAKKTTCTTTTTGGAGTTATGGATTTTGGTTCACACTATCGGTAACTTCAAGACTTTTTTCAGGTTACGTTTGTGAATGGTCAATTAACAACCCCTACATTTATTTTTTGCAAAACATTTTCTGCCTTAGCTAATCTCAGCAAGAAAAAGTTGTTTTTTCAATAATTCATTTACAAATAGTTAAACACTTGTTTACTTCTTTGTACGACTTTATTGTAAAAAAGAATTTATAAATTAAATCGTCTATAGTTTCGACTTTTCGGTCATCGTCGTTATCTATACTTACCGTAGGTATACCTCTGTTCATAGAACTTTAAAGTTACGTCATCTATGACGTATTTCAGTTACCACCATAATATACCCGCAGCCACAGCGCAGAGAGAATGCAGAACCAATTTAAGATGGCTTCGGTGTTGTCAAATACTTTTCATTTATTGTATGTTGATAGGTTTAAGGTTGACAGTGACAGTGACAGTTGACACTTCGTTTTTCGAATGTTAGAAAGTTTCTGGTGTTTGTACAACATTACACAACTGAACTACATACCTGTAACTACACTACAGTGTATTACAAATATATTACCTGGTATTACGCGTGCATTATAACATGTCACTTTGTTTTTACTCAGCCAGTACACCTGGCAACAATGAGACAAGTGACGTCACCCTAAATGATGTCGTAACTTTAATGTTCTGTAAACAGCGATATATTAAAATTATTTGTCGTCAATGCAACGGCTACTAAAACACAAAATCGGTGGGTGGCATTTTTGGCATTGTTATCTTAACAAATTCGCTTGATATTTGTTGGTTTTTTGTGCAAATTTATCGAAGTTTTGTGATTTTTTTTTTACTTTTACCGATCATTTAGATACACTTAGTTTTATTTTGTCTTTCATTAATGATCTCGTAATCTAAACACAGCGGATGATTTTATTTACAAGTCAGACAGTGTCTACGTTTTTTTTCATAATTTTATAGATAAAAACAATTTAATTAATTTTATTTTTTTCACAAAAAATAATAGCTGGGTACTACATCGTGCTACGTTTCTTTTTACTAACTGTTGGTGTCAAATAGTGCAGTGTAAGGAAAACTAATTTTATTGTTTTTGCTACCAGGGCTTCTATAAATAATTCATGTATTCAGGGCCTTCTGGAAATTATCAATTAAATCAATTTGCCGCTTCCCAATAAAGTGATCACAACTATTGCTTTGACAGCTACTTGCCATCTGTCGATTGTCGAATTATTTGTTATATTTTAATTGAATATGAAAAAGCGTGTGGGAGGGGGTATTTTCAATATATGCTGTAGTGTTTCTTAGGACAATTAACTTTATAAGGTCGCGTGACACGGTTTCGTATAACTTTTAGCTTATGCGTCGCAATTGTGCGGTTATGACTACACTTTTAAATTGTACTGTGATGAACTAAAAGATGTTTTCAGCCTGCCACAATGGTAAAATTCACAGCTAGGAATTAGGATCTATACTAGGTAGGTCAGTGGGAGTGACGTTAGCTGCACTACCGGGTATTATTTTTCTACGCAGAAGTTTCCTAACCTAGAAATAGTAAACGGCTCAATTGTGTGATGCAATGCTATTTACAAAAGAAGTACAAACATTAAATTAGCCGAAAAGATTGGATTGATTGCATAGGCTTTCAAATTTGCTGAAAATAATCAAATATATAAAGCCATGGCTGTTTTATGACGTTGTGTAGTTTCGTACAAGCAAGTTATTGTTATCATTTACCTCTGAAAGGAAAATAGAATCGTAAATTGTTGGAAAATCTTTTTAAAACCATCAATTTCGTGGCTATAAGGTTAACCCCATCCTTCAGTACATCATATGACAGTTGATATGATATTGTGCTTATCGTAGCTTGGCAGCAGTTACAAAAAGGCGGCATAAAGAATTCAGAAACTAGCGCACCCCGCGTTGCATGAATCATTTATAGAAACCCTGTATTAGGCGCACGAAAATTTTTTGCAATTTTTATTATGAAGTACTACAAACATTTTTAGTGGAATTAGCCGACATACAAAAATGGGCCTTGCTTTATTATTGAAAAATAAGAACAAAAAGCGAAACAAAAGCTAGCATTTTCGGCTATTGTACAATTAAAATATTTTAACAAGAAGGGTTCAAATCGATTAAAATTAAATGAAGAAGACTGCGAACATCTTGTAACTTGTAACTAATTATAAATACCGGGGTTCTGGATGGGTTTTTCGTTAGCGGAATGCCGGGATCTCCCAAATTGCTTTCCTTCATAGGTACTTATTAAGTGGGGACCCAGTATTATTGAAGATGATTTTTAAATGTGCTCTTCGTCTTTACCTGACAATAGTGCCAAACTGTATTTGATATATTTTCTGTCTTTACACTAATAGTTGCCATTTTTATGTCGTCACATCCTATAGTAATGTGGAAATTAAATATTTCTTAAAGTAATTCCAAGAAATGCTCCTTAAGCCCACAACTATTTATATAAAGATTAAGTTAAAATCTGTTATTTAACTTTAATTCCAAGGTTCTGCGCTTTTGTGCTTATACATCAAGTAATAACTTGATGAAATAGAATTAGCGGTAATGTGATTTTAATATACACCTTTATTAACAGTTTTTGTTGCCTAAATTACATTCTATATGATAAATGCTTTGGAGCCAGAAGCTGATAGAGGCTTTGTTTTGACATTTCTTATACCCAACCGTTTTTATATTTCCCAAGAATCGTTGCTTATCGGCAACCTGCTTTTTTGGAGCAGTCCGTGACCCTGTCTCATAATCGTCTCCTTCAAGATTACTCAAGTCCCGTGTCATTTAGTTGTTATGCTTCAAATCGATTTGGGAAGAGTGATATAGCCTTATTGTTTATCGAATTTATAAAGTGGATTTTTCCTGAACGAATGTTAGCGAATTCAAACATAGCAACAGTGCTTGTAAAAAAATACAAGCTTATGTTTGTACTAAGATTAGCAATAACATCTTAAAGAACATGCTCACCTTGCAAGCTATAATACACTTATTGGGAGAACAATAATCGGTACCTAATGGTCCCGAACGCTTTTTTATATTTGTCACTGATTTAGATATTTTATTAATAGAAGAGGTGTTTCGGTTAGTTTTGACTATGTAAAGTGGAGACACCTTGAAATCGAAAAAAAAACAAACGGCGTAATTTGCACAGACAAGTCGGTACTGCTTGTTTAAATATGTAATGGTGAATTTAGGATTTTCCAAGGGGGTTAAAGAAATTGAAACAAATGTGTTTTATCTATTTCAATGTGCTTATTTTATAACAGTGTAATGATTTTGTTAGAAAAACCATAACGAAGACTCACGGACCCCTTAAGTCATGAATAAATACTTGCCGCTATAATTAAATAGTTGCAGGTTTTATAACTGGTTTTCTTCAGGTGAGAACTTTGTCAAGAAACCTTAAATCCTCTCACTGGGAATTAAGTTATCGTGTCAGTTTTTTTAAACAGTTTATTGAACACCTACTTTAAATAACATGCTCACAGACACATGCCTGGGAAAGGGGGAACATTATAAAAAATATAATTTTATAAGCAGTAACAAACTGATCAATAATGATCAACTAATTAGAAGAGCATGGCACCCTGCCAAAAATAAACRTCTGTCGACAATAAACTTACAAAACCACCTAGTGGATTACGGGCACTCCTCCTAAAGGAAGTGACCTGTAGTCTGATACTGATGAGCTATAATAATAGCGAAATAGATTTGGATTTTTTGACATGCATTTTATTTATATGGGATGTTACAAATTAGTTGGACGTCTCGTTAACGATAGATTCTTTGGGTCAGATTAAGGAGATTCTTGTTATACCATTTTTCATATGGAAGCCTCGTTTTAGGTATACAGGGTGTCAAAGTTTAAGTTTTGAAAAAGCTTCTTGTAATAATTTGTTTTGGTTAAAATTTTGAACAAAAATTTGGCGCCGCAGCCAGACAGGGTAGGGTTCGGTACCCCTTCTCCATGCTTCTATGCTTTCACAGTTAATTTTTTTTTACAAAAAACGTTTTTCCTTGTCATTTTGGTTTGAGGCCTCGTTTACGAGATATCACAACTTTTTTATTGCACTAGTTGCATTGCGATAGAAATGTAGGGAACCACTTGACCAAATTCCAATCATTGGAATGGCAGGGGGCAGATGCTCCCGTTCACCCTACCTAAATTTGTTGGATTTTTCTTTCTGAGGGTTTAAAAAGGATTTTGTTCATACGGCGGGAATGTATAGTAAAAGGTGCCCAGCAATTTAGAGAAAAACCTCGTATCTTTCAAGATATTCAGTTCTCCACAATAAGGTAGAAATCACTTTGAACACTTAATTTGAATTAGTTAATATTATGGGCTGTAGTAGTTGAAGTAAATTGTTATTCAGGTCCTGTCTGCTTTTTATTTCAAACACAATATGCCCATCTCTATTAATATGATAAGAGAAACAAGTATTTTGACAACTAAAGCTCTGCTCATGTTTTGCTCAGCCAATTCCATGACCCAATATGAAATTTTGTGTTATTTTCTGTATTAATTAATCCCAATTAGTCCAATACAAAATCAGCTATATCTCATAAACGAGATCTCAAATCAGAATTTTATAGTACAGATAAAACAAGGAATAAGTATTCTTTTTATGCAAAAAATGAAGTGCGTAAAAAAACTGGAAGAAGTACCGAACTCTCGTTTCCTACTTGCGTCGCCAAATTTTCAGCGGAAATTTTTCCTGAAAAAGTGTATCTCTACATGAAAAATAAAGAAAACGAAGCTTCTATACTAAACATGGCATAAAAAAGTCCCCTTATTTTGACAAAAATAGTCTATGGTTAATGGGATCGCCTGCTAATTTATAACACCCTGTAGATTGCGAATGATTTTTCCATCGAAGTTTACTGTAGAATAGACAATAGACAAAGAAGATTATTGGAATAAAGTTTTAAACTTTTTAGAAAATGGTACAAATTAAAGGAACTTTCAGACAAGGTAGAACCAATAAATCACACATTTTATATATAAACCCTTTAACACCAAGACTTTATGGACTTCTTAAAATACACAAAGACGGTTGTCCTATCAAGCCTGTTGTTTGTTACATAAATTCCCCATGTTACAAATTGGCAAAATGGTTAAATTAGATTCTCCCTGAAGTTCTAAACTTTAAAAATTTCTTAGCTATTAAAAATGCACTGGATTTGACCAACAAAACTTCAAAATTCTTAAAGATTTCTTTCTTTTTTCTTTTGACGCAAAAACAATTTATTTCCTTCCATTCCTTCAAAAAAATGTTTAAAAATTTTAAATAACCTACTTAATCAAAATTGTAATTTATCTTCATTACATAAAAATCATTTGATTTCGTTAACGGAGTTTGTGTTTTCTGTTTCAATAATAAAAATTTTATACAAAAGTCGGCTTTAGCTATTATGCGTTCTTCCCTTAATCCATTTTTAGCTCAACTTTTTATGAATAATTTAGAGAATATATATCTGCAAAAAACACTTGTTTCTGTTATCATATTAAATTCTGGTACCGTTATGTAGATGATGTTTTGTGTTTTTTTACAGGTAATTCTTTTGATCTAAATAATTTTCTTACTTTTATAAATTCAATTGCATGCTTCTATAAATTTAACTTATAAAACAGTAATTGATAATCAGATTTCCTTTTTAAATTTATTTAATTAACGTAGTTTATTTTCTTCTTATCTTTCTTTCATCCACTTGTACAGACAATGTTATTTCTAGTTTTTCTTTACACACTTATTCATACGAAATGGCCGTTATTCATTCACTTTTTAATCGACTTTTTAAAATACCTTTAAATGCTTTCGAAAAGGAATTGGGTGTAATTCTCCAAATAGCTTTCAATAACATTTCTCAAAATTATTTAATAGAAAAACTCTATTTTAAGCAGTTGACAAAATTAAATCTTTTTTTGTACCACTTATTTTGATAAAAAAATTGAGGTTTGGTKTCTTTGCTTTGCTGGTCCAGTCTCAGTAGCCTATCTAAATTATTTTATTTTTTCTTAGGCAGTGTCTTTTCCAAACATTCAGTTTTAAATAATTCAGGCGTTTATAGTTGCAATGATTGCAGTTCAGTTTATGTTGGACAAACGGGAAGATTGTTTTTAATTAGAGGTAAAGAACATTTAAAACAATTCGAAAAAATACAGATATAACAATAAATTCTTCGTTAGCTAACCATTATTGTTAAATAAACACACTACTACGCTAGACAGACTATTTGTGCAGTGAATCATCAAATTAAATTATTTTGAAATCTTAGAAATATATAAAATTATTAGAGAACAAAATTTTACTATTCTAAATGATTCTTGTAATTTCAATTGTCCTGTTTTAAATTATTTATTTGATCTAAATTAATATTACGCTTGTGTTCCTGTGATGTGAGTTGCTTTTTGGTTCGTGGTCAAGTTTGCTTGTTTCTATATTTTTGACTGTATCAAACTATTTGTTCAAATTCAAAAGATCGTTATTAATTATTTTAATTACTTCCACATGCAACGGATGGGTAGTATTGTATCGCGAAAAAAATTTTAATTTTTTTTTATCTGCTCAATCGCTTTAAAATGGTCGAAAACGCAAAAAAACAAATTTTGAGCAAAAACAAATTTCTTGTCTGTGTGTCTGTGGTATTGTTTGTGGACACGATAACTTTCGAAAGACTTAATATATGAACTTCAATTTTGGTACACGTATCAACAACGTATCAACTACCCAAAGCGACCTATTGTTTGTGGGGTAAGTAGGATATCGGGAAGGGGCGAAATTGGGGGGGTAACTACCCTTTTTGCAAATTTTTATTTTTTTATATTTTTTTTCGTTTTAGTATGTGATTAGTAGTATAACTGCGAGTATTATTTTCGGTACAGCAAACTGTTTAGAAGATATTAGCAAAAAAGCGTCACTTAAAGAAAACGGTTTTTCTTAAATATCTCCGAATATATTTAATATATTCAAAAAATGAAAATGCCATCAGATAGGAAATAAAATATCTCACAAAAAGTGTCTTAGAAAATTTATCCAAAATTTTGACATTTTCGAAATATTTCCAAAAAACCTATTTTGGACCCTGCATGTACGATTTTTAAAATTTTGTTATTATATAGAAAATAAAATTTCTAATCAGAAAGCGTTCTTGTAATTTTTTTGTTAAGTTAATAATTTTCGAGTTATTTGGAAAAAACCGATTTTAAAAATGTATATATTTTTGCTAATGTCACGAGGACTTGTCTTAGAAAAAATGTGTAGAGAGAAAAAAATGGCCAAAACCTGATTACTAATCCTATAGTATAAGAAATAAAAACGTAAATGTCATTTTGACAATTGGATGTGGAAGTATTGATTCAGTTTGCAGCGGTTTATTAGATAGTAATTGTCGGTACTGTTTTCTCATAATAGATGTAATTTTCGCATATTAAGACCTTCGAAAAGCCGAATATTACCTATCAAGTTTTTCAAAATCTTGCAATTCTTATTTCGCCAGATATTTTAATTATTTTACCAATTTGTGTCTACCAGAAAGTAGGTTTCGTCATAAATACTATCTACAGTAATTTATTACGTAGTGTCTGATGCTGAATAGATAACAGTCAATTACCTATAGATAAAAATGAGAAAGTCATTTTAGTTTTAGGATGAGGCGGCGTGCTATGAAAGCAAGTTGTGTAAGTACTATCTCGACAACTATTTTTGTTTACTGTTAGATAGTGATGGTCTTGTTTTTTAGTTTTCATCCCAGGTACTTCTGCCAACAAGGCTATCAGCTGGCGATAATCGCTAGTTTCGTCAGGACAAACAGAACCCTCTTATTGCCATTACAAAACCACTATATATTTGCATGCTTAATCGTGGTCATTTTTCTCTTCTGCCTGCTAAAACCGTTATCGCTCAATTCATTAGTAATTATCATTTCCGAGATAAAAGTCATTTCTCCTACATAAACACATCCCCACCATAAGTTCGGAATCAATCTCTAGTTAGGCTAGTTGCCAAGAAGTACGTAGCGTCGGGCGTTAGTTTGGGGTGCACGCTGGTCGTTGTTGAAACTTCTTGTGCGCGTTTCCACCGATGTTGATCGACCTGATGAAGATGCCCTCCACGTACTATTCCCTGAGTCCCGGGGAGATCTCGGTGTCGGACGGGGAGGTCGACGGGTCCGACTACCTCCTCAGCAGCACCATGCGGCTGGACGAGAACTTCTTCCAAGTCCTGGGTGAGTTTCGCTTCGTTCGTTCCTAATGCCCGTTCATTACCTTCGAAGGTTGATGGTAAATAACGAGGATTTGTGAAAATTACATCTCGTGCGTTCGGAATTAGCCTCCTATTGTTTCCGATGAAAAACATGATTTAGGAAGTTTCTACATGTAATTTATCGTTACATAACTCGGTCTTATGTGTGTGGTTCGAGATGAATGAATCAGCTGTTGCGGGAAGGGTAAAACCTTGATGGGCGTAATTATCGGGACGACATTCTTATTTTGTCGTTAATATCATTAAGCGAAGCAAATTACCCATCTTCAGGTTGTGCGTGGTCGTTTATTTGTTACTAKGTAGCTTGTTTCGCGATTTAAAATAGATTTTCATTGTCACTGCGTTCTTTGCTTTTGAATTGTATGCGACCGAGCGCTTGCAAATGAATATGAAAACGAATGGTTGGTATACTTACCTAGTGCATATTTTACGGTGGTTGCTAGTTACAAAAGTACCTAGGTTTGTAAAAGTGAAGGATAACACAAATTAGATAAACTATACCTACCTGTAGTCACATACTAAGTGTAGGTTCTATATTCTCTACCTTGATTGTTTGTTATTTCTGAATTAGTTTAGACAATTTAGGAACCGTGATCCTTAAATTAAGCTTTATTAAGAATGCACATGTTCATTTAATTATAAATATCTTTTAGTTTCTGATGCCGTAAATGCAAAAATCAGCAATGTCTAACGTTTGACTTGTTTGCTAGCTTTTCTTAAAGTAAAATTGACATTGATAATAAAATTTTTGTGAATGTCAGTAAACAAACAGCACTAAATAAACTTAAGGGGCAGTTTTACAATTGAACTTCCGGATATTCAATTAACTTGTGAAAAAAATGACAAAATCTGCGGACTGTTTTGTACACACGTGTATATTCAAAGATGCTACTTTCCCATCGCAAATTTGGCTTGGTTATTTGTAGACATTAGAAAGGATGACAAATGCATGAAAGTACCATTAAAAATTCAACGTCCATTGATGCTTGCCAAACAAATATTTTMTTTTGTTTGTTAATGATTAGATAAACGTGGATGTGGACATACAGGTACATTAAMAAGGCATGTGCTTTAAAGTACAAKAAAACGTACCCAGCAAAAACTGTGAAAAAGCAGGGCCCAATATGAGTAGTCAATCTACTAAAAAGGTACGTAGTACATTCACAATATACAGGCTGTTAAAAAAGGGGTGTAAAACATTAAGAGTTTATGTATTGACTAAAATAAGTAACGGTTTCGGAGATATGGAAGAATGCTTTTTCTAAACATTTATTTGCAATTATTTATTACTTATTTATTATGTACAGAAAAACAAGCAGTAGAAGCTTCTAGCCAAATCAAAAATTAAAGTTACATAAGCTGTTCTTAGTGCTTTTCTTCCATTTCCGAGCAGGCACGACACCTTTATCTTAAGGATATTCCACCACTTTCTAAAACCCCTTCATTGGCTGGGATTTGTTGGCACTTTTTATTAAACCGTAGATGGAGCCCTTTGCGACTAAAAAATAAATTGGAGGGCTTATATCAGGCGATCTTGCAGGGCGTAATACAGATCCGCCCCTGTCCACCAATCTAATGGAAAAATTTCGTTGTAAATGCTCTCTAACGGCACTGTCATTATGCCGGTACCAAATCTGGCGATTTGGTTCAGTTTCGGTATAAAATAGGTTAATTCTGCGTTGGAGTAAACAGCCATAGCAAATGAAAACTTGCGCACTGACAACAGTCAAATACCTAATCTTTAATTAACAAAACATCACATAATGCGATGTTAACAAAATGCAAGCTTTTGCAGAATAAAAAGAGGTAAAAAAGAATAATCTTCAACATGTATAAAATCGTTATTTTGCGGACCCATGTTTATTTTAAGACTTTTTTGTTTATTTTTGGCCATCCTATTACCGAGCTAAATATTTTATACTCTTTTTTCAGCAGACGGTATCTATGCCTTTATATACTGCGAAGGGCTTTCGTTTCTGTTGTCATACTGTAGGTATTATGGAAATTCAAATAAAATCCCTTTTCATGGTTGACTCCATTATACCTTTATTGACCGCCACCCAATTTACCAACTTCGTGGTGCATACGTGAATGTCTAAATTAAAAAAAATCATTGCAAGCTATTCAAGTTTGATCAGCAACAGTACGTAATTATAAAGTTACTATGTTTGGTGTATGTTCCTAATTTTAAACGAAAGAAACTGGTTATGGGCTAGTCAAGTAATTCCCTTTTGTCTACATCGTTTGAAGTTGGCGCAAAACTAGTAAAGATATTGGTATTTGATCAATATCCGGGCAAATAAAATGATATTTTATATAAAACTACTTTGCTAACACAGCCATTGGTCAAATCAATAAATCAGGAAACGACAAACTTTACCACTTAGACAAATAATTGCCAATTTTTGCTTTATGCTTCTGGTATATATGTATGCATACCGAGTAATGCAACATGTATTCGTTTTAACAGATTTTTTTTGTTTATCGAGTGAGCGCGTAGGGGACATTAAAGCAGAGAAAGGACATTAGTACTTATAAAACGATTGTAAACCGTACTGTAACATAACAGCTTAATTAAAATTGTTACATTGCTAATGCTTAAAGTGTAGAGAAAGTGTATTAAATCTTCGCTTTAACAAATAAATATCAATTTAATAATTTATTTTCTCAATATTTCGATTAAAAAAACTAGCTAGCTTTGTCTTGTCACTATTTGCTCTGATATTACCATGGTAGGTAACATAACATGTGCTTGTAATTTTTATAATTATTACAAGGATATTAAATGTATGTAGGCATATACATACATGGAAATGCTCTTTAAATTATTTGATGTGGTTTTTGCATTAGGTATATAAAATAGTATAAAAAGGCCCTGTAAGGATATTTCGTAAGCGGTTTTGTAATGCAGCTGTCCTCCTTTGAGGTGTACCTTATTATTATTTATCATGGGCATACGTATTTAGAGGGACGGATTTTATCCTTATATCACTGAGTATGCTCTAAGGTTATATGTAATGCGATCCAACATATGTTTGTGCTTTATACAGAAAACATCGTCCCTGTTGGAATTTGATAAAGTAGACGGTTTTCAAGTCTATAGGTATATGCCATTATGTTTCTTAATTGACTTAAATAATTGCTGTATTTTTGAAAACTTAGTTACTTGCCGTTAATTAGCGTATTTCTTAGTTTCAATTAAGGTATTATCACTATTTTGATTTAAAAGGTTTACTATGCAGACTGCAAACGTTGAAATTTGGTAGAAGATCCTTAACTAAAGTTTTGATATTTGTGGATTAAATTGCAATATTTTTAGCAAATGTGTTATCATTTAATTTGTTTAATTTTTCAAGTAATATTTCGTATTATTAAATGTAGATTGTTAATTTATAGACAACTTTGATTTGATTTTGTTTATGACTACCATGACATGTCAACACCAGGTTGCTTATACATCGTGATTGTTACTCGAATATGGTTCAATATCAAGTTTTACTTACAAAAAGTCCAAAGATGCATAGTGGAGGTAGTTCCATTTCAGAATACCTTTCATTCAGTTTTGAATGCATTAACTGAATTTGAATAAAATTTACTTGATAACTATTAATTGGTGTTTAATTAATTGTGTTTGCTTGTACTATTTTCTGTTTCACACTAAGTTAAGGCTAAAAGAAAGACAAAACCAATAAACATTTGTAGGGTGATCAGTTCAACTATTTGGTATTGGGACCTAATGAAACTWTTTCTTGCCTATCAGTTTCTCAGTTATTTCTTAGCTACTTGTTCGGCGCTTTGTTCCTAATTGTTATTATAATAGCGCTTACACGTGAAGTCCATTGACACGATCGACATTCGTAAAATGATTGCTGCCAATGTAATGGTGGGCAAAAAAGAGTTTCATTAGGTCCCCAATGTTTTCTGAAAGAAACGATGTGATTTACTTAAACACTTACAAAAAATGTAAAACCGATATTTCCATTACTCCCATAATTTTTGTTTTATACACCTATAAAAATTTAAATATTGATAATGGAAATTTGCACTAGGTGATATTTAGAAGATTTATGTAGTTTCCTTTTATCAAGTAGTTCGTGCATATCTAGTAGGTAGGTCTTTTTTAATCGGCCAATTTAGATTTTATCTGCTTAGCACATTGATTCTGTGAGATCTCGATTCCTTGATGATTTGCTTATTAAATTTTAATTTGTTTGAACTTTTTGTCACACAATATTTAGACTTTCCATCTTAGAGAAACAGAAGAGGCACAATCGTTTGATATTTTGGTTGGTGTTTGGATAAGTAACGGTTTTATTTCCGAAAACAATAATTTTAGATATAGTTGTTGGTGTTTATTTTGTGGAGTCCTTTTGTGTTAATTTTTTTTTATAGTATTTATTTGTAGGTTCTGGCTCCTTATTTTTATAAATTAAAGACACTTTCTTTAATAATATGACGTTTCGACCTATAATTTAGGTCTTTGTCGAATATTTTATTTAGTAGATTGACAAATTATTATGAAAATCAATATGACATTTACAATTTTGATTTTAATATAAAATGTACCTTCAAGTTTATTCCTTTGTTAGCATTGTGTATAGTAAATGTGATGGTGAGAGGGTGTGTTTAAATGACGGTGTAATAGGTATTACTTAGTCCTTGTATGTCAGTCCTGTCGTTTACACATGTGTTTAGGTTTTTTTGAATATGTATCATTTCTAAAAATTGTCTTTTTTGTTTATGTTGTTCCGTAGTAATAATTTTGGTATTATCAAAGTCAAAAGTGTGGTCAGTTTGTTCTTGATGTTTTTTTAAAGCTGTGTAGTTGTTATTATTTTTATGTTGTTGTAGTCTGTTTTTTAAGTATTGTCCTGTCTGTCCTATATATTGTTTGTTACATTCTTTACATTTTATACTGTATATTGTGTGTGTTCTTGTTTCTTTTGGTATTTTTGTTTTTAACGGTGTGTAGAATTGTTTAATTGTGTTAACTGGTTTATATGTAATTTGGAAGTTATGTGGTTTTAGTAGGTTTAAAAAAAACAAAAATACCAAAAGAAACAAGAACACACACAATATACAGTATAAAATGTAAAGAATGTAACAAACAATATATAGGACAGACAGGACAATACTTAAAAAACAGACTACAACAACATAAAAATAATAACAACTACACAGCTTTAAAAAAACATCAAGAACAAACTGACCACACTTTTGACTTTGATAATACCAAAATTATTACTACGGAACAACATAAACAAAAAAGACAATTTTTAGAAATGATACATATTCAAAAAAACCTAAACACATGTGTAAACGACAGGACTGACATACAAGGACTAAGTAATACCTACTACACCGTCATTTAAACACACCCTCTCACCATCACATTTACTATACACAATGCTAACAAAGGAATAAACTTGAAGGTACATTTTATATTAAAATCAAAATTGTAAATGTCATATTGATTTTCATAATAATTTGTCAATCTACTAAATAAAATATTCGACAAAGACCTAAATTATAGGTCGAAACGTCATATTATTAAAGAAAGTGTCTTTAATTTATAAAAATAAGGAGCCAGAACCTACAAATAAATACTATAAAAAATAATTTTAGAGTGTTATAAATGTTTAGCAATATAACATGATGAAAATTTTCTTAAATTTTGTTAGATTGCCATACTAATATAGAATTTTTTAATTCCATCATTGGACTAGAATATTTTTTAAATGGGCTTATTTAGTTTCCAATTTATTAGGACACTGCCATTACATGTAAGTACATCGTATTACCGTTGTTTGAAAATTAATAAGTAATAAGTATTAATAACAATGGGTCAGTTCCTATTCTCTTTGTTAAAGTTGATGTTAGCTAATATAAACCCAGTAACCATGACAACATTCTAAATTAGGGTATTTGATTGGTTTAGATTTTAAAAATAGAGTTGATATTAGCTTAAAATAGGGAAGAGAAACCGGCCTAATGAATACAAGTGAATTCACACAAAATAATGTAATTTCCGTGTTTGATATACGCCTGTAGTGTCACTTATCTTTGGTAATTACCTGTTTTCGAAGCCGCGCCTAAAAATACTTAATCAAACAACATACTAAGCCCTTATGATTATTCATCATTGTAGCTACGCTGTAACCCCATCTATCTTCCTGTAATCTCGTAATTTTAGTAGCATTATTTAGCGATAAAAATGGAAAAAATGAGATAAAGTTTTTTAATGGCGCTGCACAATAAGTTTTAATGTTTTCGTCGCAATTATCTGCTCTGAGTGCGGGTCTAATGTTATCTAAATGTCGATAAAGTCAAAAAAGGGGACGTGGCACGTTGCAACAATAGGTGAATACAGCGTACATCGTAATTTTAAAATGTAATTGTTCTCTGGCTTATCGAAATATGCTATGAATGCAATCCCGAAAACTGTAATTTCATGGTTTTAGGTTTTGATGTGTGGTTGGACAAAACATATTTACTTACGTATTAATGATATATACTATCTAAAGCTTAATATGTGGAGTGTTTTTACTTGGCTAATAAATTACATTAATCCGTAATTGATAAGCATTGATCACAAGGATGCGTACGAATATCTCATGTGATCTTCAGTATACTAGTAATAATAAACGTTGGTTTTATTTAATACACAGAATTTTTTTTACATTGATGCAGTTCAATCTTAAAAAGCAATTTGTAGAGAATTACTACTTCTATTAGTTGTGCAATATTATATAATGAGTACATTTCATTATAAATACGTATATCTTCATTTGTTTGAGATAGTGAAGATTTCACCTAAATGGACATTTGGATACTTAGTAAATATGTTCAGAAATGATTGTTATAAACTATTAAAACTTATATACGATGGTGAATGCTTTCAGCGTCCATAATATAATAAAATAATATTTTGTCGGATAAATCGCTGTCTCTGACTATTAACTTTTTGTCAGTGTTTTCAAGAGACAGCGATCTATCCGACAAAATATTATCTTATTAATATAAATGTAATATTAAAGATGTGTTAAAAATTTGTTTAGGGCTGGTATAAATGAGCAAGGAATGAAACTACCAAATATTTTTGGAGGTAGATTTTCTTTTATATTGTTGTGAAATTATGAATTTTTAGTGAGTCTACAGAAAAAATTGCAGTAACATCCAATTAATGAAAACATTTATTTTGCGACTTTCAATTTTGTGCAGCTATCGTATTTTCATACTGCTTTGTTTTTACTTTGTTATTTGATAATTGTGCTCACTTTGTTTGTTGTTCTACAAGTGTTAACGTTATGGTATATATTTATCCATCATTGTATTGGTGTAACTAAACTCGTAGAATGATTGACAGTAAATAATACAAACAAGGCCATTTAGCGAAATTTATTAACAGTATAATAGGGCTGTGATGCATTAATTAAATTAATAAAATTATTTTTATATGCATGGCCACTATGTGCTTTATCTTGCGCTGTAAGTAATAAAAAAAATTATAAATACATAATTGTGTGGGCAGAATCCTACTCTACGATGTAGTGTAGTATATTTTCATCCCTTTATTTATACCAGTATTTTGAGAATAATCAGTCCGGTATTACGTATTTTTTCAGCAATCATTATAGAAATAAAAAGTGCCAAGAAGAATTTAATTTAATAATTTTTTAGATTAAATAAATTTTAACTTAAGGAAGTAACAACTAGAGTTGTCAGCTTTTTGCATAGCAATATGTAAATGCAAGAAATGCCCTTTTTTAATAACAGGAAAGCTTAAAGGTAGGGATAGATATTTTTCAGACATGTATATTGTTATATGAATAAACAAAAATAATTGTACATACCTATAAAAGAAAGTATAGTGAACAAAATTTGACAAAAATTGTAAATAAAAAATGATTAATATTGTTTAAATGGATATTTTCTGTTACTTTTACGTTTAAAAAACTGCATGAATATGTATTCTTCTTATAAGCTGATATCTGTAATTCCGTTGTAATTATTCAATGGAAAAACTATTTACAAATGCATTGGAGTTTTAAAAAATAAAAGCAAAAATAATAAAGAACCTCTTCCATTTTAACAATACTTTAACTGACAATACATCAATAATTTTGAAATAGATTTATAAATTTTTTAAGAAATGGTTAAAAGTTGACTCCTTTTCTAAGCTCAGTGGTTTTGGAAAAAATCAAAATATATTACCAAATATTGTATTGTAGAATCTTTCGATAAGTCTATAGTAGATGCCATCATCCTGCTCTATTACTATTAATCATAGATTAATCAGCTCTACTAGATAGTAGTCAGATTATTTGCCGGCAGTGGCGGGACAAATCGCTACCAGAGTATACTATACCTAATAATAGTTATGACAAAAAAATTAGGAAATGTTGGTAGAGAAATCAAGACCGTAAAATTAAAAGCGTAGAATGACGAAAATGTGAAATATTTAAAAAACTTCGATAATAGTTTGACAATTACTAGTAGGTATTATATATTATTATAGCTACTTCTCTTGCTACATGTAATACTTATACTTTAAAAGAGTTATCTTGTGTGATAAACATAACTAACAGTATTTTATAAGCATATGTATCTCATATAATCGCCAAGATTTTTACAGTTCTCTATACAGGTAGATATTAAATTACCTATAGTAGAAAACGAAGTACCTAGTATTGATAATAACTTTAATCACATATAATGCTGTGTTTGCAACTAATTACTTGCATATTCTTGGTATTTGTTATTCATCATTGTATGTGTTTGTGTTTTGTCCAATTTACACCTCTTTTAGTGATATTCTACATAGTTTAGCGTATGTTGTAGGCATCATGTAGTTACTAAATATACCGATACTTTCTCATTATAGGGGTGTTTAGTTTCTATTAGGCAAACGAAAGCTCATGCTATAAGATGATTGTAAGCCGATTTAATATAATACACCTGTAAACAAAATTCCTAAAGGAGCCACAGCCCTTTAAATAGGGCGTCCAACAATCGATGTTTCCCGAATGTATTCAAGTAGTTTTGAATTCACATTTAGTAACTTTAGCGTTTTTTTTTGTGAAAAAACCGTATTCTTTTACTCTACTGATTACAACATTTTTCTTTTTTTACTTCAATTTTATAGCTTCTAAAATTAAAGTGGCCTTTTACAATTAACAAGACAAATATAAAATGAAAGTGAGTTATGCGTCAAAGAAGTTATTGTGTGTTTATTAATTTCCAAACCGAATGCATCCCCATCAATCAGCATTTCAAACCCTTCATCAGAGATAGCGAGAAACGTATTCAGTAGCTCCCTGCAATAGTGCAGTTGAACGGGATGTTCAGATACCATCTTAAAACCATGAAGAGAAGAAAATCCTGAAATTAGCGTTTGTAGAACGGCTGAAATCAGCTTAATGTTTGCTGGAGTGTCATACATAAGGAAAGTCTGTACCCATTCGATTTTAAAACAATTCATGTGATGCTGGCATGCGATTTTGCTGACCGTCTATAATTTTATTCTACAAAATCAAAAAAAAATCAATATCCATATTTTTTCCACATCTTATTTTGTGATGAAGCTATTTTTATTCGAGATATTCATATATTGGTGAAAATCCTCATGACACAAAAAAGATTAAGCAAGCAAAGGTTTGGTATAAACAATTGTATATATTATCTCTTAAGTGGAGAAAATTGGCTAGTCTTTCTATAGTTCACCACCACCAGATCTTTTAGATTATATTCCTTTAATGTCGAATGTCCTGCACATTTTCACATAAATGTTCAACTTTCATTATGACGCTTATGAGGACCAATACAATGGAAGGGCAGGACCGGTTGCCTGACCAGCAAGGTTTCCTGATATAAATCCTTGTGATTTTAAAATCTTATTTTACGCCATTCTATAAGAAACTCGCGAGCATCTTAGAGCCAAAGTTTAACAAGCTTGTAATGTAATTGTAAATAATAGTGGTTGAAAGAATTAGGCAAGTTTTAAATAGAATGCATTTATGCCTAGAGACAGAAAGTCGTGATGTGGAGCACCTTTTGTAGATTTAGTTTTGTTGTTAATTCTCACTATTATACGTATCTATTCTCTGAATAATTGATTTAGTTTGGATATTGTGAAATAATTAACTGTAGTTTTGTTTTATTACATGAATATGCCCTCTGAAAAAAGGTGTTCTTGTTTGTAGATATGTACAATAAAGGAAACTCAATTTTACAAACGTGTTATAAATAAAAAAAATCTCGACAAAGGCGCCTGGTAACATGTAGGTTATACATAAAAAGATGTTGATGACTTTGATAGTCATGAAAAATTATGCTAGAGATATTTGGTAAGATTTTTTTAAGATATGTACCATTTCTTTAAGTACGAGCTCTATTTTACAGAATTGGCCCACTTTTAGATTACGATGCTTCAAAAGTATTCAAGTGGATTGTTATTGCCAAATGTAGTGGTGGTAAATCCGTAAACATAGTTCATTTATCATAACTTACTAATCACCGAGAGATAAGCATAAAATAGGAAGAAAAACACGGAGTCGTGCTCCAGACGTGCTAAAGCCGTGATAGAAAGCTCTAGTTATCATTCCTTCTTTTTATTTTTATAAGGTTATATTATACTTATTCCTAAAAGACAGTGACAGTTTTTTCTGTGTCGCACATGTTTTTCTTAGTCATTTAGGCTGGTGGTCTATGATTCACGTAATGATTAATTAAGAATAGTATCAGTACCCTGCTGACTTAGCAAGTCCATGAAAACAAACAAGTTGTCACGGAAACATACCTAATTTAGAATATCATTGTTGATGCAAATTATAAGTGCATAGACGGTTCATATAAGGACTAAGTATGCGCTGGGCGTACTGCAACTTGATTCATGTGAAGACCGGTGGCAATAACCTTCATCTATGTCCACGTTCTAATAAAATCAAAACAAAGTGACTTTTACGTAAATCAAAACAAGCGAAAGCATCTACTTCTGGTATTTCCTTTCTTCCGAATATTATCGACTGTTTAAATACATTGGCAAATAATTAGTCATTATCTCGGGTGACCACAAAATTTCCAGTACGTCTGACGATGGTACCGCCTGTATTTATATATTTATATTGTCTGGATATGGCATTATTCTTCACGTGTTTGGGCGCTGATTTTTGTTAGTTCAATAACTCTTCCAGCTGATAGAAACAGTACTTTTATAATTGTCCGTTATTATCTTAAGAAAGCATACAATACAAGTATTTTGTGTGTAGGAATGTTACGGGAGATAAATTGTCTGACATATTTTTGTAATATAAACAAGATATTGACACTTGAAGGAAAACATAACACGAAATAATACCGTCAAATGAAGTTGTCGGTTGTTAAGATACCTAATTATTGCGTACATATTCGAAATCTATTTGATTATATTTTGATACAGTTTAAGAAAAACAGGAAATTAGAATTTTTAAAGATAGCCAGATTTCTGAATTCGCTCTTTTAAAATAAACTGAAATAGCTTTCTACTATCTTTTGCCAACTTAATCTTTATTTATGAACGTAACATACGTTCGTTTTAACAGTAAAAAATGCTTTGTCATTAATATGTCACAAGTTTACATACAAAAAAACCTGTTCTCGACTGTAAGCGCTGTCATTACAAGCGGTAGATGTAAATATTAAACACTGCAGTTCATACTAAATCTAATAAGTCCTTTGTCAAACATTTTTAAATATTTTTTTTTTGCAATATAATATAAGATAATATTTTGATCAACTGTGTTTATAGTTTTCTTCTGGCATGTTCCGTTAAAATTTAAACGCAATTAAATTGTGGCGTATAGGTGGCAACAGAAAAAAAATCGTAAGTTTTAATAACAAAAAAGACCGCGTTTAAAAAATTGTACTACACACATACTATCGTTTAATAAAATCTTTGGCCTTAACAAAATATTGCTTGTTTATATAAATATGAGCGAATATTTGTTCGGAAAATGCCAACAACATATTTACCAAAAAGATCGATTTATTATCCTTTTTTATTATTTAATTTAATTATTATTTGATTAAATTGTGGGTTTGTATCTGTTTTTGAGATTTTAGATCATTTTTATTGGCTTCCTATTTATTAATGTTGGATCATTATACAAAACTATATGGCTTTCCAGTAGGTACTATTATTGAAAATAAATCTTCAGTAATAAACTGATGAAATGACGGGAATGTTCTTTTTACAGACGCTAATAGCCTTTTTTTTTAAAGGACGGATAGCTCCTGTAGTTCGATGAAATAAATCTGTTTATTTTGTCCATACTATTTATTCTCCACATTTTTCTGTTTACATACTTATTAAAACAAATATATTTGGTCGTAAATAATTGCAAACATATTTGTACAGAAAAACAAGTGCATCGAATCTGTCAAAATCATCATGTGTTCGTTATTAAATGATTTCTTTTATCAAACTGTTAGCTGAATTAGTTGTTGGTTAACCACATGACACATATATTATTGTTTATTTTGTTCGACAGTTTTATTTGCAAGGTTTTACACTTTTTAGATCATATTCTGTCACAGCATTTACCACTGATAAATTTCAAATATTCCAATAATTTCTTTATTTATTCTTCCATCACATTCATTCTCTTTCATAACACTAGCCTTGAAGGCGAACAAGGTTTGTACATTTAGTTAGATTAGTCGGACAGCTAATCAAAACGTAACATGGAAATATAAAAAATGACGTATTTAGTAGTAGTTGATTCTAGGTTTGCTGGTCGTAGTCGTGACAATTTCTTTATCTGAGGTTTCGCTCACTGCTATGGTAAGCATATTCAGAGGAGTAATATAGATTTACAAAGCAGCTTTATACTTTTTTTATAAACGTATTTTATTCTTGACCACCTATGAGATTGAGTATTATAAGCGTGTTTTTTTTAGTGCTATGTCCCTGGCCATGTCTATTCCGCTAAATAACCGAAGCACGGATTACGTTTTTTGTTGTTGGAGTGTATTTAATTTTCTAGACGTATTGACAGTTGCAGTGCATTAGTTTCCCAGTATAATTTTAGAACAGAGKATTGACCTATATATTTATGCAGAAGTTGGTTATTTTTACAAAAGACCTTTTCAATTTCAAGCTTTTATTAGTCTGGACTAGACAATCTAAAAACGGGTTTTCGAAGTTTTTATTCAATATTTGAAATACTTGGTACACTTGCTTAGCCTAACTCATGCTCGTTTGGAAATTTTACTCCCCCTCTATTTAAGACATCAATATATTTTTCTTGAGTGGTTAAATCATATGTTTTTCTTCTGATAAAATATTACAGCAGCCTAAACCTCTCAAAGTTTGTGACCTTTTGTCTTAAACTTATCCTGCAATAAATATTATAATATTTATTCTTATGCCACCGCATAGCAGTTTAAATAGCTTTACGTTAATTTCATCAATATCTGTTACACTGCTCACTGCTTTATAGCTTGTTTCATAATGTAATTTTAAAACTTTTAAACTTAAATAGTGTAAGGCTTCTAATTTTTTAACTGCTATGATTGCTACGATGTTTTAATTTTTTAACAACAGTAATTTTATCATAAAAGTTTGAATTGTTGTAGCCGCTACTATATTTGTAGAATTACTAGCCCCTCCAATAACCTTATTCGACCTATAAGTAATTTTGGGTTTCATGTAGCAAGCTTACTATCCAATCATTGGTCTTTAGTGTTTGTTTTTCTTTGCAGCAAATAAGTCTTTAAAGATGACATGTTGTTTTCCGGGGTGCTTCCCTCTTTGCTTGTTTGGTCTTGATGTTTCGACACTCACGTCGATGTCTTCCTCAGAAGTAGCTCTGAAACAGTTTTATCCTCTCATCTGTTTTTGTGATGATGCATCTCACCCTTCTCTTCTTCTTCTTCTTCTTCGCATGTTTGCCACTCACTTTGCCACTCGTTGTCTAGGGCTGTTGTAATCTCATTTTTTGGTGTTGCCTCTGTATACCCAAGATCTCCCTTACCTTCTCTGGCTCATTTTTCCTCACCCAGTACTTCGCTGTCCTTTTCCTGCTGGAAAGACGAAAGACGTTGTTGAGAAGGCACCAGCCAGCCGGATCAGTACCCCCCTTTGGACTCTTCTCATAATGGATCTTGGTTTCACTAGCAACAGTCTATGTGCCTATACCTTTGCAGCATGTTCCGCTATCGATGTCATTATCGCATTCATCTACATTTTTGTCGGGGAATTTTGTATTGACTGTTTTCATGACTGTTGTTGCCTTCCCACATGACTGGGGAAATTTAGTGTTTCGTCTACTTCGATAGTTAGGTACAGGTTAGTCTTCTTCCTTTTAATTCTTTCTTCTCTCAATTTTATTCCGGGTCTCTCTTTAATGCTCCCTTCATTAGTGCATAGCTAGTTTTCTGCACTTCTACGCGCATGTTATTTACTTTGCACCAGCTGACTACGCCTGTTAATACTCTGTTTAGCTTCCTGGCCATCTCTGCTGTTGAGTTACATTCTTTTATAATCGCAAGGTCGTCTGCATATGCTGTTGCTACTGTCACATTACTATTTAAATGTTTCAGTAGTTTGTCCATAACGATGTCCCAAAAAATCGATCCACAGATCTATCCCTTTGTTATGTGCCTTGTAACTATCCCACCCGGACAACACATCACTGCGTACATACCTATCTTGACAGTAGTTCCTGAGCAATGCATATACATCACCAGGGCACCCAATTTCTCTTAATTCACTAAACAATGACGGTCACCAGAGATTGTCAAATCCTCCCGCAATGTCCACTATCATATAGGACGTTGGGACAATTTTTTTTTATTTTACATTTAAGATGTACATAAAAATTGAAGACAAAGACAAAAAATGTGAAAGTATGGATTTTTCAATATCCGTTTCAAATGCCTCGATATTCCGCCACGGAGATGACGTAAAAGGTTCGCATGCTGTCGAAAGCGAGAAACACCAATAATAGCCAGTACTCTAGCGGCATTGTAAGTAATATTTGTTTACATTTTTTTTGAGCTGCTTCGCGTTGCCAATGTGGGCAAATTTTCGCGATACCGTGAGGAATGTACTCGTAAACTAGCATTGTGACATTGGTACCTAGGTCAACTTAAGGCGTATTTGCGAAAATAACTTAAATCATCCTTTAGTCAGTTTATTCTATAATGAACAGTTCAATATAATAAGCGTATTCACTGGCCTTTTGCTGAAATACGAAAGCACTTTAACCATTGAATCTGCTTTAGAACGAATGTTTTTATTATGAGGAATTAAATGACGCTTGAAGCTTGATAATGTTTAGTTTGTATACTTTCGTATGACAACGATATGATAAATTTTGAAACTGTCAGGACTGTCGTTAGGAAGAAAACGGTAAAGTACCGCTGACAACATCGCACGTTCGCACGTGCCGCATGTGTCTCATGTGTAACGAATAACCCTAACAACTCAAGCCATGCGTTTTTGTTTACATAGTTTGGTCAAACTTTCGAGTTTCATATTTGTCAGATTAAGTAGTGGAGCAAGATGTCGAAGTATTTGGGTAATCTGTTGTTTTTTTAATGTCAGAATGGCCTACGTTAAGAAGTGTTTTGTTCCGTGTTGTAAGAATACTACTGCTGATGAACAGTTAGAGGTTATTCCTATTCCTATGTTTACATTATAATATTGACGTTGACGGTTATACTTATACCTTCGACCCTCTCTCTCTCTCACTCCCATTGCATTATTTGTATTTCTCTAGCTATTTACAAAACTGACAACATTGAGCACCTAGTTACCTAGGGAGCTGTAACAGTGCGCATGACGGAAMTTAGKAACCTTTTGCGTAGTTGTTGGCGGATTTAAGAAAATGTTTGAAACAGGGTAATTTTTCTACCGCCGTTTGTTACGAGTTAAATTAATCTGAAAGCAAAATAGATGCGTGGCACTAGTATTCATGATGTAAGTAATAAAAGGCATGGGTTAAAACTATCAAATTTTAATGTGCGGGACGACCCTATTGCGAAGAGGTGTTTAACAGACCTGGGACCACTTACCATAAGCAGACATCTACCGTTTGATTCGGTCTGTGTTTCGGTAACTGTTGTTTTGACCAAAAACAAAATTGATACAAAAGCATTCAAAACATTTTATCTTCTTGGCCCTTGTAGCATGAGAGACCGTCTGTCTACTTAGATGCTTTCACCTGCATGTAAAAGGATGAGAAAATCGTAAAGCACTTAATCCTATTTGAATAGTGCATAATCCTCCACCTGATGGGTATAACGTAATGGATCTGGAAAAGTTAATGAGGTGTCTGAAAGATGTTCGCCTCACGTATCTTCCTATTATACAACAGATGCGAATGTAAGCAGCGAAAGTAGTATCGTTAACACATTGCATGTGCACTTTTACTCGAACAAAACCGTGCTATTAACGGCGCTGATTTTTATGCCCCACGCACGAAAACATGCCGTAAATATTTTTTGTATTTCTCGGTAAACGGTTGGCAGGATGACAGCGCATCGTTGTCTGATATTTTCTAGCCACGCGACTAGTAACAGTTTTGAATCACAGGCTTGCAAGCTTTTCACACGGGCATTTGGTGCACAGTCGGTCAAAGATTTCGACATTTGTCTAATTTTTAACAAGGTTTTTGGCAAGCAACCAAGGTCGTTCTACCCTCTACAGTGCTTCAATTAAATCACCGCGGATGCGTTTTATTAGCCTGCGTGAGATAGGAATCCAGCGGACATGCCAAAATTCGACCAGGACCTTAATTTTCCGAGGTTTTTGGATATTATACAGCACAAATTACTACTTTATATTTGATATTTTTCTTAAACATAGTAGAAATATAAATAAAATATAAAATGATTGAAAATTGGAAAAAAATTATTTTAAATGAAAAGACTAAAAATATTAAAAACCTTAATGAAACTGAAAATCATTGCGTGCGTGACAGAAGCAGCACTTTTGTTATAAGAGTATTTACTGATTTAATTTAAATAAAATTTCTCACAAAAAGTGTCTTAGAAAATTTATCTAAAATTTTGACATTTTCGAAATATTTCCAAAAAACGTATTTTGGTCCCCGTTTGCACGATTTTTTTTTTAAATTTTGGTATTTTATAGGGAATCAAATTTCTGATCGGAAAGCATTCTTGTAATTTTTTTGTTAAGTTAATACTTTTCGAGTTATTTGAAAAAACACATATTTAAAAAAGTTATGTATACGAGGACCGTTTGTCTTTTCTTACGGACATTTTGCTGTAAAGTTCATATTTACAGATATAAACCTGTTATCCAAACTTTTGAATAACCCAGTGTCTATGGCTGATAATTCATTTGCGCGTTTATAATCATTATAAATTGTATTCATTTAATGAAAAATATGATTAATATTGAACTGGCAGTGTTAAAGAAGATAGTGCAGACATCTCCTAGGAGTGCAGTTTACAGGACCTTCTTTGGCTCCCGTAATCGTTGCTATAGTAAATTATATAAAGAAGGTAGGAAGGAATAGAAGTAGAATTTCAAGGAGTAATTTAGAGAGAATAAAACTAGGAGGAAAATGCGGCTGGTGTTTTTGTTTAGTAACAGTAGGTATTCCCTTTGTTTACGTTGGAAATAACGCACAATTTCCTGAACATCGAGTAATTTTGAAGTTGTTGTAAACTCTTGATATTATGTAGGTACAATATTATTTAAAAATAATCTTTTAAACACTTACTGGAAACGATATTTTATTGCAGATATATGACTGATTTTAAAATCTAAAGCAACATAACTAACTAAAAAATTCTATCTGATTAAAGACTTAACAATGCATGGTTTCTACGATGATTATTCATTCTATTGGGACACTAAGGTTTTATCATGTGGTTAAATTGGTTGATAAATATTAAGTTTTTATTTGGTTTTTAATGGTTAATTCATGTCGATCATCAAAACCCATCTGTGACTTCAGATACTTGGAAATAAAGTAGATAAACACAATATAATATTATTGTGATTAAGTGAATTTGCTTACTTTATGGAAATGCCGCAGTAATCAGTTATTAAAACAATTAAACAATGACACATAAATCCTTTCATTTTCACTTGTATAGAATAATGTTTACATGTGTTACTGGTAATACCCACATCAAATTTATGTTATTGGCCTGAATGTACCAAACAATTTTTTTATTTTACTTATATACGAGTATAAGGCTTCAATAAACACAAGCGATAAATATTCACTTCGTAAAAATTTGAATTACCTAGCTTGCCTAATCGTCGTGCTCTTGACGACCTGTTGTTTTAACAACAAATTGCACTACCCTGACCTCTTAGCTAGAATTACTTACATGCAGTGTCCCTCATATGTTGAAGTTGCAATTATCGAACCCATACGCTATTTGCAAACAAAAGGATACAGTACACGTCTTTAAGCTCATCATAATATAAAGTGTTTCAGTTTTTTTAACAATTGATGTGTGCAGCTTGATTTGGATATAAATAAAAAATAGCTATTTAACATCATGAAGATGATCGTTTACACATGCTAACGTTTATTTGTGAAGTTTCATATTGTAATGTAACATACCCAGGATCGTAGATATTTAGATTGAAATGTGATCTTCTAGTACTTACCTACGTTGTGTTATTTTAATTAAACGTACCTTCGATGCACTGGTTACTCACGTAAATAGGGAGATTGGATGTAATCATAAATAATACGAAACAATCGTAAAACAACTAATTTATTGCTGAACAAGATCAAATTTGGAGGGTTAACAAATTGTAGCAATGCTGCTGAAAATTGTTATTTAAAACAATGAATGAACTGCCAATTCTAGAGCTAGAGCAATTCATCAGCATAGCTTGCAATGTTACCCTTCACTCTAAATACAACATGTATCCTAATTAATTAATTAATTAATTAACAGAACAGTTTAAGTTAAACAACTGCGTTGATTGGATGACAATGGTGCTTGTTTAAAAATAATTACATAATGTGATTGAAAGGGGACACAAACAATAAAAATTAAAAATTGAAACAGTACTAACCTGTGAATAGTTGAAGGAACACACTGAAGCTGAAGCGCATTTGTTTCTCGTCCACTTAAGAACCTACCCCCTCGAACGTCGCAAATATGTTCCATTCCCAAAACCGATACGAAATATAAACTAAACATTTTGAGAGGCAATATGAATAAAATACAKAAATYTGAAGATGGCATACACGGTTACTTCAATATACTCTTTTAATTTGGACTTTAGCACTCCTTTATTGCTAGAGTTTATACAACTGTTAGAAATAATCGAATAATACAGAAGATTGACCATAACTTTTTTATGCCGAATCGTTGGAAAATTAAAAATAGCCGACTTTATGAGGCAATAGACAATGGTAGTTGTAGTTAATAGCACAAAATTATGTGCAAAGTTTATATTTAAAATCCCGCAACATCAGGAAAAAAAGGATTTGAGAAAGCGAGAATTCTGTTTCCTTAAGGTGTCTATAGTCAGCCATCAACTTTTTGAAGAAAAACCGAAATCTAATACGTCGTTGAGTTGGGCCTACAAAATGGCAAATCTATCTTCATTAAATCATTCTAGCTCTGGCTTTTACTAGATCGCCATGGGTGTGTTTTTTTATTATTATTATTATTATTATTATTATTATTATTATTATTATTATTCTTTAATAACATTTGTTCAGTTTTAATAATCAGAAATTCGTCTACCAGGCATGACTTCTATTTTGAGGTAGAAATCTTTCATAAGATTTATATGTTTTATAGAGTTTACAAACGATACACATTGAAGTTATTGTAAGTTAAAATAGTTTATAATTGCAGCTTTTGCAAACAGATGCATACCAGATGTTACCAAAAGACTCAAATCTCTAAAGTCTATTACATCAAAAGTCAGGTCAGTGAAGGAATAAATTTGATATTGATGTCGATTACTTTTGCTAATGTAAAGACCAACACATTTTCCAACCAATCAGAGAACTATCGAGAAATCCTCGATTGATCCTGACATAATGATCTGCTTTTTCCAATTTTAATTCCATTTCAAAAGTTTTAATGACTGGTTCTGTCTCTTGCTAAAGTAAACATTGTAGAAAGAGTGATAACCCTACCCACTTTGCATCTACGACTGGACATGTTTGATGACGTAGGTATGCTTGTAACCAGTGCATAGAGTCCTCAAGATATGCAAATTTTATCAATAAAAATGAATAATCTGTTGGAGAATGCTCTCGAATTCAGACAGTTGAAATAATCTACCTTAACAACAGATACTCTGGAAGATGGATTGAGTTTGCTCCTCCACCAAATTGTTTGCTCGTTCCCTAAAATTAGCATATCTTACTTTTGCGCGGATRCCTCGCATAAAAAGATATTCGTTGCTCGCTAGAAAGTCTTTATGAAGTATATCAGAGGCTTATTAAACAACCCGGTAAGCGCATTATATCATAATTACGACAAGCGTATTTGTCAAGTGGTCCAAAGTTTTTTATCTTTAGTCAGTTTAATTATTCACGTACGTACTCATAATAATTGACATGGACAACTGATATTATCGACTGGACAGACTAGCGCAAGCGTCAGCTTACCGACTGCGTCTAAAATAATTTTGATGGGCGCTTGCAAAGAATCTGTCTCTGTCTCTGAAATGACATTGGCTTGAAATTTGTACTGTTCAAAAGAGTTTATACTACCATATAGGAAAACCTACGCCACTGCATCTTTTTAAGAAGCACACTGAGTTGGAATTCCATCCTGGGGCGAGGAAGTTTTCTCTACTTATACAGCAGAAAAAGTAATTTTATTTTATCTAACAATATAGACACAGCAGCTCATTGCTGTAGACATTTGTAAAGAACTCGAGAAAAACTCATAATTATTAATGCTCCGTGGTATGTGAAACGAAAGAAGTTTTATAGTTAAACGAATTTAGCTGCCGTTACTTTTACCCTTGCTTTTTGGCTTGCTGGGTCAGCGTGAGTCTGCACTACTGTGTGTGCGTCATGCTCAATGAGTAACTAATGCCCAGAGATTATTTAATTTATTATCGCTTTGAAGGAAACAAAATCGCATAAGCCTGGTTTAGTGCAGAATATAACTTTATCTTGGGCTGTGTGCATTCGAAACAGGCTGTTTACTGTTATACACAGTATGAGATATTTATTATCAAACTACAATGTGCTTATATATCGCAAACTACATAATTTTTTGAATTTTAGGTTTGATCTTTAGATTTGAAATTTCATCTATATAATACCGTAGTTAATATTGTTTGATTAAGTCTTCACTGACGAAGTAAAAAATATGACGTCCTCAAATTGAGATATATATATATATACTCGTCGCCAAAAGAAATTGAACGCCAAGTGAAATGAAAGGTTACAACGCTTCGCATCAGGTTATAATGTAAAATGAGAGTTTTACGGTGACACAATTGAGTATTTGACCTTGATCTAGTTTCTCAAGTGGCTTCATTTGGGGTCATTTACATTGGCTAGTTTTAATGTAATGCTACTACTGTGATTTGGATAGATAACACAAAGTGTACAAGGGAGTCCACCTGATTCGGTGGATTGCCTTGAAGTTGCTTGTTTGAAACCAACGAAAGTGCTATTAATATGCTTGAAATTCGCAGTACTCACGAACCGAAGTTAAATGTAGTTCAAGTAGTTTACATTAATCGCATTTTAATATAGTTCTAAAGTTGTACCCTATTCTCGTGGGGCACTTTTGTAAATTACCATCTCCATTATGTAATATGAACTAATATTTACCTATTAAATAGCTGCAGTTGTTATGAACCTAAAAACACCGTCAAGTACTTCGGTAGCGTGGTAGAATGTGCATTGTGGAAACTGTTCGAATAAGTATTGTGTGTATGACACAGCAAAATAGTCAGTCACTGGTGTTATTGGCTGTGCATTTTAAATTTGTTCTGTTGTTGGTTTTTAATAACTGTCTGCGTTTGGTCCGTAGCAAGTCTAAAAACCTCATTTGCATGTTTAACATACACATTAACGTAAAACTGTGAAAGTAGAATAATGCTACCCTAATGAGCGCAGAACTTGATTACCTGAGTGCAAATACTTTGTTAGCGACATTTATCTTCAGGTATTGTTTTACTGGAGCAAAATAAAATGTGCATGGAAAACTAGCGCGAATATAAAAATAATATCAGTATTTTAAGTTGTGTATACAAAAAATTCGATATTACGTTACAACTATGTATAATTTTTGAAGTTTAGAGGCATGCATATCTGTGTATTCCGAACGATGATTATTACCAAACGTGTTTTTCATAACAATGTAAACAATTTTTAAGCACTAAAATGAATTTTATGTCGTCAGGTTTTTGATAGGTCTTTCTGGTGCCTCTGTTAGGMGGTAAAGAGATATTTTACTTGGTTTGKTTTACTATGCGTTATTCATTATTATCACTCTTTTAGGATGTATAAGCGKCAATAACTGTTTGATAAACCAAGTCTTACACAATGATGATTCAAATGCATTATATTGATGATGATATGATGAATACACATCACTCACACTTCTGKTGGTTTATTACTGGTTGCTTTACACGATATGAAATAATAAAGMTTAAAGTCAAAACGACTTCTTCAKTTGAAYCTTGGAATTGAACGAATGAATATTCTGGAAATGTCTTTGCATGCACCTTTATCTTGTGCATTGGATGTATGTAGAATGATAATTTGCTAACCGCAAAGGGAGGTGTGTTTAAACAACAATTAAATGTTCAATTAAGGATTGACGTATATACATACGTCAGTTAACTGTTCCACCTGCAGCATATTTTTTAAATATGATGTGTATTGAACGAAGTTTCATCARGGGAGAAATATATGTTGCCCTTTACCACATTAACATATAAGCTTTCCTTGAATTTTGCGCATCTYTTGTGTCAACCTTTTTACTCGTAACTACATTTGTGACTAAACATATGCYGCWTTAATCGWTAAACTTGATACCAGTTGGAAGGTGAAGGTGTTCCAGGAGCAAACAAGTGGAGCATTGAAACTGTGTGCTTTTTAGTTTGCTGTAAACCTTTGCAGACTTTCGAGTGGTATATATCCTCACATTTGGAAGTCGTCTTTCATGTTTTCAATATTTAAAACCAAAGATGGTATCGATTTGCTCTATAGAGGTATTTTAATATTGTCTTATATCCCAAAAATATCTGAGGCTTAAATTGCAGATGAGCTTATGGTAATAATGCATGTAAGCTCTGTCTATTATTCAGGAGCAGAGTGGCTGTTTTCAGAAGGGTGCTTCTATAGGGAAAAAAGTACCTGTTACATTCGAATATATAATCGTAATTATGTTAATTTATGTTTTGTAGTATGTGTAAGTGACCTGGGAGTAATCTTTGATCTTACACTGTCCTTTAGAAAACATGTAGAATTTGTTGTCTGCGATCCTGCCTGTAGAAATTTTTGTTCGTATGGTGTTTGTACACATAAATAAATCTTTTTGATGAAACCCTGATACAGATTTACTATTATTTCTTGAGCGTAAATGAATTTTTTTCTATGACTGCAGTTCTTCATGCTGTTTTTTGATTGTACTGCGAGGATTCGAAGTCTATGCAGTTTTGTCATCGTTATGGGAGTTACATAATAACACTTTTGTCACAAACAAACGCGATAACATCATCATGGTTTCGAAACTTGAACCAACTATAATGCCTATTTTTTCATTGCCGCAAAAGACGGTGACCATTACTTTACCAGCTGAGGGCACAATCTTCGCCTTTTCCGTTTTATGGAGGTTGAATGGTGCCACTCTTGATATTCGTCGCAGTGAATACCTTATAAATATGTACATAATATTCATCTTCGTGTCGTCTAAGAAGCTCAGCAGACACCACATTTTAAGGACAGAAATTCTTCTGCCGGCAATAATAAATTCCTTTATTAGGTCAATGTTATTGAAGTTTTTGGATGCCTCGATTACGGCAAATTTCGACCATTCGGCCCCCTTAAACCATTTAAACACTTGGATTTAGGTTAAAGTGGATACCGCATATTGTGATCGAAAGTTTTGCAAAATGCGTGCATAAAGACAATGGAAGGACTATGACATTATTCGAGCCATTTAGATATCCCACTTTCGTTTGGGTCTGAGAATAAAGTTCCTGCCATGCACTTGCTATGGCTCTTAAGAACAAGCTTCTTCTATATTTTCCATTCAGGGAACATGTTGAAGAAAAAGATTAACTTTTGAAATAGCAGAGAAAAAACAAATGACAGGAAAGCGGTTGTCATTTTACTGGGAAAAGTAGTTAAAGCAGGAACGACAGTTTTCATTAAAGTGACCATAGAAGTTCATAAGATGCTCATTTTAAGCTCTGGTCAAAACCTGATGGTGTACTTTTGATTTCTAAATGGTATCATAACTTCAATACCACACTGGAACGGTTTGTGGACGAAGACAAACAGCAATAAATGTAAATTTGTGGAAGTGAGACTGGTCAGCTGGGACAACTGGGAATACCCAGCATTAACAAACCCACAATTTTCACGCTAGTCGAGGAAATATGTCATAGAATAAAAGACAAAAAAGTAAATGACATTTTGTTGGGATGCGGATATCAGCTTGCATGATTTTAATAAGATGTTTTTGTACAAACTTTCACAAGAAAACGATTCATAACAAGTGTTCATAAGAGCAAGTGTTTTCGAGTTAAAAATTCCGGGTTACTTATGTATTCCTGTTTACACAAAAATCAAATGTTTGGAGCCAAGGAACGGCCTTAAAAATGATTCCATCTCCGGTATTGTTCTATAGGGTTTAGTTTTTCGCTCGTTCGCGATCCTGACAGGCACTGGCTATCCAAGTGACGCAACTTGTAGCTATTAGTTCAAATTGTACAGTCGAAGATGCTACACTGATAGCGTCCATGATAACTTGAAGTACCCGTGTCACCGTGCCATCCTGCCGCAGAGCTCTATAAATAAGATAATGCTCGTGCCACGATAGGTAGTTATATTCCACCGGCATCAATATTACTTTCCATTTTTATTCGGTCAGCGGAGCGAGCTGCTCAACCGCAGTGTCTACCTTCGCAAGCCGCTCAGAGCACACTGAGCAATCCTCGGGATTGGCTGGATGACTGTGCATAAGAGTTTTTTGTGACAATCGCGAGTGAGGACATCGAGTGTGGTGTCGGTTGAAAGGAAAACAGAAGTCTTCTAGCGCCGGGGAGGAAAAGGTCTCCAAGATTGATCTTGACATTGATATGGGATTGTACGAAGGTAGGCAGTGAAGATTTATCGTTGTACGACATGCATGTTCGCTTAAATTGTTGCGTAACTCGTCGTTACTACTTGTGCAAATGATTTCGTGGAGAGTTGAATCCCGAGCGGATTGAATGGGGAAGATGTTTGTGTGGATGTTGGAAGAATGCCCGCGCACCGGTTCGTAAACAGCCACATAAATTTCGGGCCGCTTGTGAAGGTTAAGTAACACTTTTATTTGAACATGTGAACGGAATTGCTTGATGGGACTCGCATTTTACAGGGGATGAAAGGGGAAAGGACCTAGTATTTCCTGTTTTCCGCACAAGTAGTGCGTGGTTTGGATATAGTGATCGTGGCCAGTTGCGTGTCAGTGAAAGTGTTAAAGCTGAGCGCAAATTGTTTTATTTCTCTTCATAATCTCCGTTTGCCTATACAGGGTTTTAAAAAAGAAGGGTAACTATTTTAGGTGTATATTTAGTAAGTTAATACAGATACGAAAAACGCCTATTTTTAGAGATACATATAGGATAGAAACTGTATCCCCATGTTGTAAGTGATATTCTTATTTGGCCCTTCCTCTTCATATGACACTGAACTAAACAAGATATGCAAAGGCTCTTCGTTCCATTCACATGCATGTGGTTCATCGTTGCCCTAAATGAAATCACAAACTCTTTCCTCAACATTATTGATAGGCGTTGCATAAGTTAAAGTTTTCAGATCACCTCAAAGAAAATATTTTCCACTAGTCCCCCGAGATTTATCCATCGATCTAATATTGATGCGCTAGTCAATTCTCCATAGTATTCTGTAAGAAGTTTAAATATGCAATCAAGGTGGTAATAGGTATCACTGGTCCGAATAGGTATCGCGTAGTATGCCCATCCAGATGTTTAGCGTAAATAGTTCCTGATGCATGGATACAACGTCGTTTGATGGGTCATTATTGTTGTATTGCCTCTTAAAAATATAATTTTCTTAGCGCCCATTGGTAAAACTCTACCTTTCCGTCATGATCAGTCGGATGTATATTGTGAAGTGATATGAATAAAGTTGCAGCTCACGAAGAATACAGGGGTTTTATTCTACAAGGGCCAAAGTTTCTTGCTCAATTAATGGAGTGGAATCAGTATGCCGCTTTTCGTTGTCCTAAGCACCTTTGCCGCTTACTTAAGATAAGTAATTGCTGATGGATCTTTCCGAATATTCGAACAGATGAAGAGTTCGGTTGGCGCCCCAATTGTTGGATTCGTGTAAATTAAATAGACGTTACCAATTATTCACACTGTTTAAATTATAATTGCTGAATGCACTGGATAGTTGCTTTAGGATTACTAATAAGCGTGAAACAAGATGTGCATAACTTCCGAATTTGATGATAAGGATGACGTTTTGTACTGTGAGGCGATAAAATGGCTGATGACTAATAACGGAACTATAGAAAAATTCGTTGATATCTCCTATACCCTTTGTTTTCGGATCCATGTTTATTAGGACTTTAATGTCTGTTTTGATTTGTTGCATATACTCCTAAAATATTACATCCTTATTTTTAATGCCCTGTATACTAGCGTCTCCGCGATATATATTCTACACTGTCAAAAATGTTGAATAAATGTTAATACAACTCAGTTAATATATTTATGTAAGAAATGCCACCATACCCTACAGTATTAGTAATGTCTGTAATAATCAAAACTCACACTAAGACATTGTACATTATATTTGGATCTATCATAAAATATGATTCATTTAGATTAGTGCAACTTATTTAATTTGAAAACATAGATATTTGGGTAACTTACTAAAGCGTTATAGTAGGTGTATTGTAGGGGTCCTATTTACGTCATTTTTGAGATCTACAGGTTCACGTAACATATACGCTATATTTATGTCTTTTGAAACAGTTCAGAAGTTTTAAAGTTATTAGAAGCAGTTGAGCATAAAATTTAAACATAAGATACCTAATAAGTTTTGGTCTCATACAGAATAATCATCTGGGATTGACAGATCGTGAGAATAGGTAATTGTGTTCAGAAAAAAGTTTTCTGTATTTATCGCATATTTTAATTAATCCGATTAAACGAACGCTATATGAAATTTTAATCTTGTGAGGTGCACATTATCGTGGTATACTGTCTGAACTCTGTAGATAGATATCAACAGATTACATAACCTTTTGTACGATATGAGAAAAATTCTATTCGTGAGTCATATATTGCACGAATCCGGGTGACTGAACACGACAAACAGGCGTTATTTACACTTTAGGCTGATGTTTTTATCAAATCATGTATAAAACCACCATATCTCTGCAAAATAATTATTTTTTGATCGGTTGTCTACAATAATACTACGAGGCATGTTTTTTAAGTAAGTACCGTTTTGGAATTAAAAAAAGACGTGCAAAGATATCGCAATAATTTTATCTTACATGAAAGCCTGAACCTTAATCTACTTTTCTACATAATTTCCGCGAATATTKAGGCATTTGTCATAACGTGGCACCAGTTTTTGAATACCCTCCTCATAAAATTCTGCCGCCTGACTTGTTAACCACTGTATCACAAATGTTTTGACTTCGTTATCGTCTTGAAGACGCTGACCACCCAGGTGTTTCTTCAAGTGCAGGAACAAATGGTAGTCCCTGGGCGCCAGATCAGGGCTGTATGGAGGATGATCTAGAGTTTCCCATTTAAAAGATTTGATGAGATCTGTGGTCCGATTAGCCACATATGGACGGGCATTGTCATGCAGCAAAACTATACCCTTACTCAACTTGCCACGTCTTTTGTTCTGGATTGCACGACGCAGATTGTTCAATGTCTTACAATAAGACGCTGCATTGATTGTCTCATTACGAGGCAGAAACTCCACTAGCAATACTCCTTTTCTGTCCCAAAAAACTGTGCACATGATTTTCCGGGCAGAAATTGTTTGCTTAAACTTCACTTTTTTGGGTGATGATGAATGTCGCCATTCCATGGATTGTTGTTTCGATTCTGGTGTGACGTAGGCCACCCATGTTTCGTCACCAGTAACAATTTGGTCTAAAAAATCTTCACCTTCATTGTGGTACCGCTCAAGGAAAGTCAATGCACTGCTTAAACGTTGGGTTTTGTGCAAATCCGTCAACATTTTCGGAACCCAACGTGAACACAATTTCCTGTAATTCAAGTTCTCGGTCACAATGCGATACAAAGCACTACGAGAATATTGAGGAAAGCAGTCGCACAATGATGAAATTGTAAAGCGTCTGTTTTCTCTCACCTTTTCGTTCACTTTCTGCACGAAATCTTCATTAACGACCGAAGGACGCCCACTCCGTTCTTCATCATGCACATTTGTGCGACCATCTTTAAATGCTCTCACCCATTTCCTTACCATTCCATCACTCATAATGTTTTGTCCGTAAACTTCACAGATCTCACGATGAATATCGATCGGTTTTACGCCTTTAGCACTAAGAAATCGTATAACAGCCCGTACTTCACAATCGGCGGGACTCACGATTGTCGGAGGCATCTTAAACACTCAGTAAACAACGTATACGATGAAGAATCAAACTGTAATGACGTCAGTGCGTAGACAAGAGATGTAGGTAACCAGCGCGCATGCGCGGAACGCCGACCGTAGCGTTGCTGCGGCGGAATCACAAAACAGTACTTACTTAAAAAACATGCCTCGTAAATGACATCTAGACGGGAGCAATTATTCGTCTAGCACTAAAATTGCAAAATATCTTCCCAAAAATAAATAAAGCTTAATCACAAATTTGCTTTATGACGGCATTGTATTCCCACCTCGCTTGAATTTATTGTATGAAGAATACTAAGGAGGTTCCCAGTTTACTGTTTTTCCGTTCTATCAAAAGTTGTCCTATCCAAAGAATCCCTTTTGCACACCAAAATACGCGCACAGTTAACTTTTCATCTCATTGAATGTTCATTTTCTTTACTTGGACTTGGAGTTAAATTTCTGTAGTTTTCATTGCGTCCCATACATTCGTGGTCTTTTGCATCAGATACAACGTATGGACTATTCAACAAATATTTCACTCGTCTGTTTAATGACGTCCTTTTTGTTTGTGGTTTTCTACCGAGGCTTTTGGTTTACTTCCGTTTTTTCTTTGCTGTTTATATTTTATTTTTGCTTGTGCTAGACTATGTAGTAAGTACGGTTCTATTATTTGCATTTATTATTGAAAGAATCGGAGTTAGTCTCATTAATTTTTGTTACTTATTTCATTGTCTTCCAGTGTGTATTAATCATATTTCCCATCAAATTTATTGCTGTAACTACGTCCATCTTGTCATTTAAGMCCTCAGCAGATGAACAATAAATGAACATKCAACGTGTCCTGCATTTATTGCAGAATTGTAAATAAACTTAGGTATTATTTTTGTAATAACTCCCATATTTGGTGACAACCTTTTATCACGATTCCATCCAAGTCGTAAATTTCGCGTGGTAAATAAGTTTCTCTTCTATAATTACAATAACTTTAATTGCCTTGATGTATACTTAGAAACATGTTCGAACCATCTAAGGCTTGACTTTTATTGAATTAAAAGTATGCATTATTCACACGACACGTGTGGTAAGGTTTACATTTTCATGTTTTATCAAGGTTTCACCGCAAACATGAAAAATAGCAAAAAACAAGGTATTGACACCGTTGATGTTTGCATTACTATCTGCCATACTCGGTTTACGCTAGGATGACAATTTATGCAAATGAACACCACCGTATCGGGCAAATTAGTTGTAGAAGGTGTGTTCCACATTCAGTGAAAGTAGGGATCTATCGTTAAAAATGTAATTCACAACAGTGTTTTTTGTTTAATTTAGTTATGTGATACTGTAATAATGGGTGATATGTGTTATCTGCGATTCTTATCGTATATTTGGGAAGAACATTGTTATTTGGTAGGTTTTGAAGATAAGTAGGTGCGTCTAATTTTAACCCAACTGACAAGTATTATCAAATAACCTGTCTGTAAATTGTGAAGCAGGTACTCGTATAACTTTTTGTACGAAATACGTTAAAAAACCATCCACGTGTGCAATTAGCACCGAAATTTACACAATAATTGCTAGGATCTTCCGGGTATTGCATATTCCGATTGTCCTTGATCTTTTATATCTAAATTCAAACAACTGAACAGCTGGTTGTTTACACAATATAACACTAAACACTTTGCATTCGATGCTTAATAGAAAATCTTTGGAAACTTCTGTTAGTTTGGTTTTGTTGATTTTGTTTGAAACATTGTGTGCTAAAAATTCCATAAGTTGTTGATTTTTACGCAGATTGGCTGCGATCAACCACATGCTGTTCCTCAAGGAGACCACAAATTTCTAATAAATTAAACAATGGTCTTCATTTTTCACTTTTTTTAGTTCTTAAACAATAGTCATTCATAGGAACCTCTCACTAGAATTGAGGTTGACAGTGATGTCTCAATTATCATCTACTGCAACTTTTCCGAAAGTGAAAACGGCTCTCCTTTAGATTCTTTTGTATGGTATGTTTATTTAGAAATTTTGCATTCGTTATTAACCGTCTCCCAATACAAGGCGATACTGAAAAGCGTCACTGCCAATGCATGCAGACATTTTTTGTAGAGGTTTTGGCATCAACAGACTGATATTCAAAATTTCAAACTTTAGTACATTGGGATTTTGTAAATGAAAAATTTAATTAAATTAAACTTTTTTTTGTAGCAGCTGAATGGTTTTTATAGTATTAGGAAAATAGCAGAACACGTCTTGTTTAGGGCTTTTGTAAGCACTTTCTACCTTTGACGTGTAATATATCTATGTAAAAATGGTTTATTTTAGTATTTAGTGGGATACTTGAGATTGGTGAGTGCTGCATATATCTTTAAATGCGATTGTGGCGTATTGGAAAGAGTTGTATATTGAACATCCGAAACCTTGCCGGTTCTACTCTTTAAAGTGAGCTAAGATGACAAAAGAAATGAAATCTTCATCTTGCAGAGATGAATTACAAAATGGTAGTCAGTTGTAATAAGTTTTCTAATACATGGGAAACAGGAAGCTACAGGCTTTTCCCATTAATAAAAATGCTGTATTATGCTATGAATAACTTTAAATTATAGGAAACATATCGGTTGTATCTTTTTTATTTTCAATTATATAGTTTTACGAAAAAAAAGAGTTTTTTGTTAGACAACATATATTTGACTTGTTTCTTGTATGCTTGTATTGAACCTATTTAAAGAATTAAATACGTCAGCCAAATAAGAAAAAAGTTAACTGCCCCTTTTTGAGTTCAAAAATCATGCACTTTACTTCTTGAGAACCACCTTTTCTTACTAGCTAAATGTAAACAATTAAAATTTAGATACCGTGCAGTTGTAAACTTGATTGAATAATCGAGTTCTCAACCACACACACTGGTTGCTTTTACGCAGTTTGGTTGTGAGGCGAAAGAAGAATTTTTAATAAAAGGCCGAGAATAATAATTTATGTGGACAAAACTAGTCTTTGTTACAGTTTATAACTTTTGTTGTAATCCAGTGTGTTTCTATTTTATATCAAGCCATACTTGCTTTATCACAAATTTGCTTGTTTGTCAAGCATTTTCAATATCTTCTGAAAAATTTCTTGCCTTTGATGCTAGATTAGTACCTAGTGCTTGTTTTATAAAAGTGACAATTACCAATGTGGAATTGATAGCTTTTAGTTACACTCTAAGTGAAGCTAAAACTCAATACTCATGCTATAGATGTTTCACACGCATTATAGTAAGCATCAAGTTAAATGTGTTCAATATTGAATTAAAAAAGTTAAACTGCTTATCGCATGTAAAGAAAAAACTGAGTGTGCATTACTGCGATGGAAAATTTACAAAACTTAAAAGTTTAAACCTTTTCGTTCGTAATCTATACATTTGCGCTCGAAGGTCATTTCCATAATCTTTTGAATATCGGTTATTCTGCGTGAAATTAGACATGTAACGGATGTTATAACATGGTTTATTGGTCGCTTAGTACGTTTTAGTCACGTAAAGCGATTTAGGTGAGTCGCGCATTTCACTTTCAGTTCCATTGTATAATACCCGTTGCGTGATAAATTATGCGTTCCCATTTTGATGTATATTCCGGACATTAATATTTTATGGTAATTATACCATTACAATGGATTTAAACGATTTAATTTGCTTAGATGGTAAAGCCTTCCTTTGTCTTTTATTCATTTGAAAGGGATCGACTATTAGGTCAATAATTCAAAATATGCACTTGAAAACGGTCGCTTTCCTAAGCTACGAGTTGTTGTATGAGTGTAAAAAGAAATCGTTTTGCAATTTACTTTTACCTTGCCACGTAGCCTTAAATATATCATTCCTTGAGTGCAGACGTTCTGTAGTATGTGTGTTTTTTTTTATTAAATGGAATATTAAATTCCTTTCATTTCCCATTAACTTTTAGTAACTTTTAGATTTTACACCGTTATATTTTGGTATTTTCTGCGTGTTATTATAATATTAATTCTCTCTTTTTCGTGACATTGGCTTCATTATTAGAGACAAATCTGTCCTTTGAACTATCTAAGTATGTGGTGAAAATGTGCCACCTTTACTTTTTTAATATAAAATTTTTCGTCATCAGAAAGTGAAAATTCCAACTTACATTATGAATTAAAAATATTACAGKACTAATATATTCGCGAGATATAATTTCCCCATACAAAAAAATCTTGAGTCACGTAAGGTATAAAATAAGACAGTTGTAGTGATCATAATTCATCTGTCTTGTATATTGTATACCTATGTATTTGCTTAATATTTTCAGTTCTGGTGACAAAATAGTTTCATAATGACACTTTAAAATAGGCAAAACTTCAAGTAGACCATAGTTTTTTTCCGAGATATGACGAGCCGAATCTGTTAGTTGACACTAATAAAAATGTATGTATTTTGCGTATCAGTTTAACTGTGTTGCATGTGTTTTGTAGGTATATGATTCATTTCTAAGACCAATATTTTGTTGGCGTTGTTTGTTACATGTAGAATCTTTAAGCTGCCCCAACTAACAGGTTCATTTAAAAAAATAGTTACTGTAATCAGATGAACCAGTATTGTTTAATATCTCTATTTTTCTGCTGAAAATAAACCGTTCTATAAGGCAAATATAACAATAAGTGACTAAAAAAATGATTATTTATTTATATTAATGGTAATTAATATAAGATAATGAGAGTGAATTACAGAATACTGACTCTTGGCATCTTGGCGCGAGCAAAAAATGTACTTTACTAGATCATACTTGATTAAAATGGGGAGTTCTTAGCACAAAAAAAACTTGTCCGTTTTACACATTGGTGCATATTAATTTGATTACTTATAATTGTATAAAGTAGGTAATGAATTTTTATTTAAGGGTAATCAAGTTTTCGAAAAGGTAATAGGCATATTATATACCTGACAACCTTGCTTAAAACTTAAATTAACGAGATGATGAAGGATGTCAGTAGATGCCATGTTAAGATACTGTCACGTCACGTAGTACCTGAAACAAACCGATAATTGTCGATTACAGCCGACGGAGTTACGTCCTAACCTGTTTCATTATGAGGCTTCCAGATTGGAGCCTCAGTGATCACTTAAATACCTGTTAGCATCGATCTTCGCGCTGTACAAGCGCGTAATACCTATTGGCTGATGGCTAGAATTTTTTAGCTTCAGTGGACACTGGACAGAGAGAGTAGAAGTGTGAAGTGCGTGCTGCTATCAACAAATACTTGTGCAACGGTGCACATGTTGTCTGTCTTCAAGGGATACCTAGCACATAAATATGTGTTACTTAAATATTGAATACAACATAAGCTTTTGTTTTCAGTTTATTAGATAAATAAATATGGTATAAAACTTGCTTCACCTGAACAACCGTCAGTGATCAGCAGCCTAGCTGCCATCAGTGCCTTTGATGTTACAATAAGGTGTAACGAAGGCAGATCCTGCAACATTTACATATATATAGCCGCGGTTTCTACTGTTGTACGAACCGCCAACCTGATTTATTTGACTGCGTTGTTTCCGTTCCTTTCACACTCTTCCATTTTCGTAGCCATGTTTACCATTTTAGCGCATCTGAAGCTTTTTATACTATCCAGCACCATTAGTGTTTTCCGTACACGAGTCGTCTATTTTTATTTTGTTATTGAACTGCAGACAACAAATTAGCCATTCACTACCGTGTTATTGACGCTATCGTTGGTACTCTCTAGTTATGTCTCCATACAATGAATTACATACATAATCGACTGTGTTTTGCTCTAAATGACTGGTGGAAAGATATTAAACCGGACTTTGGATGGTGATTCTCGGGATTCCTAGTAACAGATAAAGACATATGATTATTTCTCAGCACCATTGCTCAACCCGATCAGTACAAACGGTGTCGTTGGAGAGTTAAGTGTTTTGGTGGTCATTGTGGCAGAAAAATGTGGAGCGATAGCTGCAGCGGTAAGCTTCGCGTTGTGGAAATTTTTATCATTGCGTTTGCTCTTCCTTACTATTTAATATATATTATTTCCGAGGTAATTTCTGCTACGAGACATTCTATTCAAAGTATAACAAACCACCGACGGATCCTAACATTTTACAGACATTTTTAGTGTAAATCGAAGGAATTTTTGACCAAAGCATTTACAAGTACTTACAATTCCTTTAACATACCATAATGAATTCTGTTTTAGGTGTCGTTCAATATTCTGTTCTGTATGTCGAAGAACATAATTCGTATTATAACCAATTAACTATCATGAACTTGTCACTTAGTAAAATTATCGTGTTTATTTAGCATGAGTTTTCTCCTATTTAAGTAATGTTCTAATTGCTCACCTTGAATACGTATATTATCTGCAACACGGATACTTGCGTCAAACTGTTCGGTATAGTTACCGAAGAAACGACAGTCTCATACCATTTATTACGTCAGTTATAATGGATTGTATTTTTAACGCAGTTAAAACTGACGTGTTACTAAGAAAAAATATTTATATTTATAAATACACCATAATAATCAAGTATACATGTATTCTGACGTAATAGGAATGCCGTACCGTATCTGTAATGGTGCGCGAATAATTTTGCACGATACAATAACCTTTGGAGTGACTAAAGTCCGAGCAGGACCTACCTCAACTAAATCGTTTTATCTGAACCGAGAAATATTTCGTCAATTATTCGCTTAATTAGTTGCATAAATAAAAATTTGGTGAGACAACCGCTGCGCCGGTGTGAACAGACGTGCATGTCTTAGAGGTAAAAATATCGCAACAAACATAATATCTTTTGCATGTATGTTTTGGCACAGTGATATGTTTTTGTTCAGTTTTGCAAACTTTCATCGGACATTTCTTTTGGCGCGAGTTTACGTTTGAGAAATTATTCCATGTTTTTGTGACTGATAATGAACGGGTCTATATTTAGTGAATGTTAGCTTTATATGTTAGAATTGTTAGAAATTGTCGGATGTATCTCTAGTGATAGATATTTTTATTTAAGAACTATGCAGGGTGAGTCATTAGTGAGTCGGCGGAATACATACATATCATATGCATTTTTTAAAAATAATTGATGTTCCAAAAACTGTTAAATCAGGTATACAAAATGCATACTCCATATAAAGAGTAGATTACGATTAAATAAAAAAATATAGGGTGTTCGATTAAAAACAATCAAGTTATAGTGGTTTGAAAATTGTAGAATTTGATCACATCTAGTATAGTAGAACCGCATATAAACTATACTAAAGTATAGAGAGCAGTTACCTTCGCTAATGGACAAAAGATTTTCTTATTGTTATTAATAGTTAGGCTTCAAGAAGCATTTCAGTCAAAGCTTGTATATCCAAAAATTTTCAGAAAAAGTTGAAAAACTTGGCAACGCCGCAGCCTAAACATATGTGGCCATAAAGCACCTAGGAAGCCTCGCAAGAAAATAAAAAAAATACGTAGGATGCCATTTAAGAAAAAAAGTTGATTACGGTCCTGGAATAACGGTACATGCTGTATAGCTGAAATAGTGGATGAACCTTAGCTAATTATATAACGACACAAAAAAATATCTGTTTATTGTTAATAATAAATAATATCTTTCGCCGACGCACTAATGACTCACCCTGTATATTAAAGTAAGTTTGTGGTATGGAACATAAAGATGTTTTTCATAAAAAAATAAAAATTTTGAATTTTGACGTTAGAATAAACCTTGTGTTATTTACTGAATACCTCACATTTTATCTGATAAATGCAATCAGGAAAACTTGATTTTTATCACTGATGTAGTTTTCGTTTAATTTTTCATTATTGTTATTATATGCTAAAACTTCAAGGTGCTATTACATGGCCTACACTAAAACAATATACACGGGCAAACAGAATTGTTGTTAATGTAAATAACTTTCTGTTCTGGTAAATCCACTCGAATGTCAGGACTAGTTTCGCCCTTGTTGGGGTTCCTCAGATAGGGATGGCAGAGTTCCACTTAGATGGCGCTGAGGGCATTAGCTCTTGTTAAGAAAATCGAGGTCAGTTTGGAATAGTGACTTTCTTTGGAGTTTTTTGTTTTTGGCTTACATTTGCAAATTGTAAAATATTGCACTATATTCAGTAGACTAACTTAAACTTTAAATTTTGAATAGCATATCATAACTTATGTTTATTTTTAAGATTTATTCTGAAACAGATAAAAATTTTAGTTTCAACCAAGTGCTGTGAGAAACAATATGGGGTTAAAGAAAAAAACTTCGCTATGATTCATGTCCAAACTGAAGGCTGCTCAGTCAATCTGTCTAATTTCTATATCATCTACATATTCTCTTGCAACTCTGGTTGCGTGAGGTTTAACACCATCACGCACAAAAGTCCTAATACAGTCATCCATGGTAATCATGGCTTTCTAGAATTTAAGCCGGATTCTGTGACCTGGCAGGGAACTACTTTTCCCTCCCAAACCATAAAGAATTAGAAATTTTATTTTGACAATAATAAATGTTCCAGTTGCGTTATAAATAAATTAACTGTTGATCTCTGTATAATTTGAAGCGTAATGAGTTTGATTTATTCAGCTATCCTTTTTGCTAAGTTTGTTACAAGTTAATTAGTTGAATTTTTAATACTTGGCATTTTAAGTGACCTGACAAGAAAAATTTTATGGCAGGAAATACTTCTTCTAATGTTTACGAACATTGCTGTAAAAACGTAATGGAGGTCCAATATTGCTGGATTAAGGTTATGCAGGAACATAAGCTTTCCCGGCCAAAGCCAGTTTGAAATATTGCAAAGGATAGTCAGGCCAGGAACACGGCATGAATTTAGATCTGGTTAGATTTTGACGTAGTTCTCGCGTTAATTTTTTACCATATTTCAGATTTCTGTCCTGATGATGCCTCTCCAAGAGCGGGCGAAACGATGGCCCGATTTCTAAAAATACTAATGTTTTTCATTAAATTCTAATAAGCTTCACTATTAAAATTCATTCTATGAAAAATGGACCGAGTGTGTTGTTTTTAATCATACCACCCCATAAAATCGCTTGATACAGATGATGTTTATGGTCTCCTTTATCCAGTAAGGATGTTCTTTTGGCCAGTAATGACGAATATACTGCTAACTGTATCATTATTCATTAAGGTAAAATGCTGCTTCTTCTCACCACATGTGTTTCAGGCAAGTGTTAAGCTTCATGTTAATAAAACATTCAGATGTGCGTCTTTATGAGATATCAAATCCAGTCAATAATAATAAATAGGGCGTAATTGATTGCCATATTCACGCATCACAAGATTGTCAATCCTATCAGATGCTAAAAAACTATTTGCGATAACAGTTTGCATTTCTGAAGTTCTATTTCAAATTTTTGTATTACTTATAAACTTAAGCGATTGATTTATCTTTTAGTATTTAGTTGTCCTATTAACGAATGCAATAATAAATTCTAACTACTGTGACACAGTGAACGATCTAAATATATTGTACATATATTCTTTGTCATAATACTTTCCTACATTCCTATACAGCTACGTATTTACAAAATGTACTGTAAATAATGTGGATTACACAGTATTTTATTAGTAATTGAATAGTATTGTTAAAGGAGGAATTTCCGTTAATAAAGATGTTACTATTGTCGCATTTATTGTTTAGTTGAGTGAAAAAATTGTTTTCTTTGATACAAGCTTTAGATTTAGTAAATGTATATTCGACAGCGAAATGCTGACTAATGTACATTAATGTACAAATTGCTTCACCGAGTAGTTTTTTTATTATATTGACTGTATCTAGTTTTTTGTTATACAACGGCTCATCATTACATCATTAATTTTCTATTCTGTTGCATGTCCCACATATACTTGTATTTAGCATTCGGTGGTTTCATTTTATCGTTTTGGAACATTTCCTTATTAATATGAAGCTTTAAGTTCTTCGCATAATAATGTCTATGACTTCCATTGGTTCCTTTAGTTTTGCATCTGCATTTTTTTTTATTCGCTATAATTCTTGATATGCTTTATCGGAGAAAAATATGCGCCAGTAGCAATAATACTGTAATATATGGCGTCAGCTTAACACAGTTTTAGCTTATTTTACGTATTATATAACATCTTCGATTACAAAGTCCATGAAATGTAGGTACATATTTGCTTTACTAGCATCTAATGTTTGTTGTATTGTATTACATGTACCTAATAGAGGTTATAATTTAACAGTTACGGTAATGAAGGTAATTTCTTTTTTAATTTTAGGATATCGGTTTTTGTGCTCTCTTATGTAATTATTACCACAATTTATGACGAAACTAGCTGTATCAGAAGTTTTTATGGTTTTTATTTTTATATTTAATTCATTTTGTTTTATAATTGGATGTAATCGATTGTATTTATTCTAGGCGAGGTGAATTATATCAAATCAAATTCACAAAAATCAACGATTTGTCAATACTGTGTTACTGTTACCGAATATATGGACACTAATCGCAAATGTAACCTAACAGAGAAATATAGCGCCACCTGGAACCGTGCGTGAATTTCATTATTAAACAACACATACGCATCTGCAAGGTGAATCAGGCGGTTTTTGGCAGTAAGACTGACAAAGGTTGCAGTTTATATATTACGGCTAAAATGCATCTATTATTTTTATTCGTCGCATTCATCTTATTGCGTATTCCTTTCCAAGCAGGAGACATCATGTGTCGCACGTACAGACTTATTAGTGTAACCTTCGTTGGTAATTGCCTACTTTAAAACTTGTGCTACAAGTTAAAAAAACCTGTTAAGTGTATGATTTTTAGGTTGCTTCTAATTATACTGTTGACGTATACGATGTGTGTACTCACACTGCGCTAAAAAAGCTTCTAGAAGCTTGAGAAATTTGCCTTCTTAGATGAAGCCATCATGTCTGAACCCTTGGCAGATCAAAAAAATGTACTTACTATTTTGCTATCCCAAAGAACGGCATGGTGAGGTATTATTTTAGCCTGAATATGAAATTGTTAGCCATCAGTATGTAGCGATCTGATGTGTGTACTAGGATTTTTCTGTTAATAGTCTTTGGTGTTGGTTTTATTTTTCTATACATCCGTCCGTTCTTTAATCAATTGTAACTACCTGGTGGTGTTTGTGTTGTGATGTTCTTGGAATTTGACAGGTGAAAGGATAATAATTAGCGCGTGATAAATCCTATCAGATGACATAACTTTAGCTTGGAGAGAAATTGTTGCCAAGATTACGTCAGATTTTCGTTATTCGAGCTTCATATGAACAATTTATAATAACAGATTTTATACTGCGCAAAATAGTCTTTAGATCATCAAAGAACGAACAGTAAACAATCTTTAGCGGATATGCGTTTGTACAGTCTTTCAATGTATTTTTTTAAATGAAGACTAGTAGCTAAATTTAGAAGGAAATTATAATTATTTTGAGTCATTACAAATGGGAAGCTTTTTTGGGCAGTTTATGCCTAATAAGTTACATAACATATATTAGCCGACATTCCCGGTTTAACTTTACAAAACTTGCCAACACCTACTAACTAAAGGAAGCCAATTAAGATATGTTAATGAAAAGTAATGAGTAACAAGCGAAGTGGATGGCACTAATGAATTTAATTCACTAAAAATGTATGAAAAACACATAAAACTTAATCGTAGTGACCGCCACGTTAATTTTAAGACGCTTATAATACTGAAGATATTTACAGTAAAGGATTGCTTTTCGGATGTTGCTATGATGCTTTGCGCTTGACGTTTTACTGATCATGCTATCAGCTTTCTCAGAAGTTTCTTCTAAGACTGCCGAGTACCAACTCATTGAGATTTGTACCACAAATTTGTTATTTGAAATGGAACGCGTTCCTATCTTCCCATTTTACATAGCGCGTATTAGATAGAACACATCAAACTAAACAAAAAATTTGTTATTGTAAACTGTTGAACGTGAACACACTATGTGAATATCAGCGTATATAAGGGTTTATATTTATGGCACTAGAAAAATACTTTACCAGACAATATAGTCATTTGCTACTCCTCATTTAAATTGTACAGTTCAATTTTGCTTTCTGTAGTTTTGGATGATTAATTTTTTGCCCCATTTAAAATGCAATTTATTGTACCTTTAACATATATTGGAGAAATGCTTGAACGGCACATTTGACGATAAGAGTTTTCTATTCTGCTCTTTGTTTCAGTAGACTCGGAGATGACAATGGCGAGCAACAGCTCGCTGGCGGCATCCCTGTCAGGGTCGGGGGCAGGTGCCGCCGCCGCAGCTATGAGTCAGCACTGCGCGATCTGTGGTGACAGGGCGACAGGAAAGCACTATGGGGCGGCATCCTGTGACGGCTGCAAGGGCTTTTTCAGGAGGTCCGTTAGGAAAAATCATTTATACACATGCAGGTATGTTTCTTTTTTCTACAGATTTTGTCTTAAACAGCACAGATACAAAAATTGATGTTTATGTTTGACAGTATATAATAATTTTAACGGTGGACCTTATTATATTGTCTAAATAAATGAATATCGGTTTAAATTTTTTAGGATAACTTGATTATTTTTTTTGTTTAAATACCATTAGTCTGATCAGTTTTAAATAACTCTTATAATAACTGACAAAATTTGTTTTGTATGACACTAGATAAGGATACTTCGCGAAAGAAAATAAAGTTAACTACAGTTCAATCTAAAGCAAAGTGTTTATTGAACAAAGTAGGAACTTTATTTTATTAATATTCTGGTTTTAACACCAGTTTTTAGTTTTTTTTCCCATAAAAGCAAAGAGTTAAGCTGGTTTCTAGATACTGAAAACTGAAAACAACAGAACACATTTCATTGTTCGTCGATCAGATTCTATCTGTAAATATGGTTTCATCAAATTCGATTTACTATTTTATTTTTTTGTTGGCTTAAATCCCAATTATTTCAACTTTAGTTTTGGTTTGCATAGAGATGACGTTTATTTCTAATTGAATATGTTTGAACCACCATCTTTTTTGCCAGTTTGGTTGAGCGGTGATAGATCGGTCTGTTTGTTGAAATATATTGATTGACATGCAAATAAACAATAAACTTTACTGTACATTGGGGTAAAGAACAGAAGAGAATCGATCTCATTTACACACCAAGTCATTGATCTAATCAAATAGTTGATTTCTCTTGAGGTGTCTCTTTCTAGACTTCCTATATAGCATCATGAAAACCGTTAAAATCTGTGGAGGATGTGGTAAATTCTTCTAACCTTAATGCCTCAGGTGTATTCAATAGGTTAAAGATGAGGCGATATTGGTGGTCGAAGCAACAAATTGATGCTATTTTGTTGAAAGTAGTCCAAAGTAATTCTAATTATTAGGACGTGTTTTAGATCTTCAAAACTGGCGAAGAAAAAAGGAAGGTTAAATGAGAAAAGATTTGTAGTTTAGGAACCTAATCTAATGCACTTTATAGATTCTTGAAAAAGTTCACGGCTAACTAGATATGAAAAACTCTAGTGATATCTTCTTATTCCTATAGGTAACATCGGTAGAAACTTGTAGAAAATTAAGTCCCCAATCAGATAACGTTATTCAATTTTGAAAGTAAGCTATCATTTTTGAGATATTATGATATATAACTTCTCTTTTTTTAAAGGCCCTTTTCTTGGAAGAGTTTATATTGTCAGGTGTTAGAAACAAATTCCTTCTTTGCCTATATTTAAGAAAACAAGAGATTGCATAATAATTAAGGAAGTTGTGGCTCCTTCAATGAACCAAAGGACACTTCAAGTCAATTAAATGAATTTGCAGGAACAAATGTGTTTGCTAGCATATTACAAAATCTATGTAAGAGTGGTGAAACATGATTCACAGGTTCAATAGGCATAACAAACATCTCTGGATGCAGAGAAGTCCTCATCATGTTCAACAGTGGAGGTCCCTTATAAAATTCGGATTTAAAGTATGGTGTGTCATCAAGGGGTCAACAGTTTTTGGTCCGCATATTTTTGGTGGGTCTTTAAATGGTGCATCTTATCTCAGTTTCCACCTAAAGAAATTCTAACATATGTTGGTATAAGGGCAGTGTGAAATTATCTAAATGGATTGAAAGAAAGAGACCAGTTCAATGCCCTTCTGGATTTCCCGACTTTTCGGTTTTTGAGCAGATATCACCAAAATTTGTTTCTTTTCATAATATCTAGTAAGCCATGAAGGCTCGTTAAACTGTAAATCTTTCCTAATTAAACTGTCTTTCTTTTTTCGCTACTTTCCGAGATCCTACTCTAAATGTCGAAAAAAAGAAACACCCTATATGTGCATTGTCTTCGTTAATAAGTGGATTGAAGGAGATCCTCAGGTAGGCCAAAACTTGTGGTTACATTCCGCTTTTGATATATAACGCAAAGTGGTCATGCTACCTCTGATGAAGAACAAAAGATTTACTCCAACTCACATTCCTGTCTGCCCGAAATTGAGGATGGCGTCTTTCATCACATCGTTTTCGTATACTCGATCATCATGCATAACCAGACTAAATCTAGATTAGGCGCTAAAGACAACAGTACCCTATTCACTCTTTGTACCACTCTAACTCTATAGTCGGTTACACGATGCTCAATGATAGGTTAGCACGTGTCTGTAAGTGCCCTCGTAAGAATCTCTTATTATATTATATTATTATTATAACGATCTCTTATTATTATATTATAATAAAAAGCTTAAGATGACGATCTCGGCGTTCTGAGTATTCTGATGTTCTACTCCGACACCGTCTAGCTCTTGCTTTTCCGGTTCGGCTTCTTTGAACAATTTGTGTAAATTTTGTATTGCGATAATGACATCTTAAGTTAATTTCGTCAATTATATTCTGAGAAATTATTTTTTTAATATTGATTAATGATAATATTGGAACAATTGTTTAATATTAAAGGCGTTTCACAGTCAAAGTTTTACGTGAAGTGGAATATGCTACATCGGTTCTGTTAACAAATGTCATTTCAGATGGAGATGCTATTTAACTGGACTCTGAACATGTTGTCGTTGCATTATGTACAGAATGTAAAATTTTGGCCTGTGTTTCACTGTTATAATCACTTGATTCGTCAGCATATCCTTCCGCAGCGTTACTAGATCTTCAGCCTCCGTGGCGGTCTAGTTGAAGGTCACCTCGTGCATCCTCCTTCAGTAGCCGAAGTTCTGCGAAAGCTATGTCCGGTATATTTAAAAAAAGGCAGATTTTGATACTGAGCTATTTCCATGGGAATTGTACAAAATTTATTAATTCCGACAATTTGCCTACTGCATTTCCCATTTTGGTGATTAATAAAAATATCGTGAGTTAATTTGAACCGTATTTAGTAGACGAAGGTGCATATATCTTTTAGAAATCTGACATGAAATATGAAACGGACGTGATATCTTTCTTTGTGTTAGATATTTCAATGAGATCTGTACTTCCAAAAACTTTGACATTATGTACTGTCAAATCGTTTAATTCGCGGCTGCGGCAAGCGCCAGAAGTTCTAAAAATTTAAAGCAATCTAAATACATTTGTTCCACTAAGTATTTCTTGAAGCAATACATTAATATCTTTTACCTTACTTTAGTCAGTAAATATTTTGAATTGGCTGCATTTGTTAAGAATGTGTTTATTTCTTGGGCAGAAAAAGTTCTAGACTTCTTACTTTTAAAAGCGCCGAATTTTCGTTTCAACTTGGTATAATTACTGATATCGGTATCATTTTTAAGGTTAAGGTTGTTCTTAACATCCAATATATAGACCATACGGTCGATGTCTCAAGGTTTCTGTCAAACTGTGCAAGCAGTTCAATTTCCGAAAATGAATGTACTCTTTTATCAGATTATCCATGAATTTATATATACATATATCGCTTTCACAGGCCGTAACGGCCCATAGCGTGTGTTATTTTTCGCCATTCTACTCGGTCCTTTGCCTTGGTTTTCCAGTCCATCACTCCCATTTTTTCTATATCCTGGATCACTTCCTCCTTCCATCGGTTCCTCGGTCTCCCTCTTGCTCGTCTTCCCAGCAGGTCAATATTCAGTACCGTCTTTGTTGCTCTCGCGTTTTTCATCCTTTGCACGTGCCCCAGCCATCTTACTCTCTGTTGTCTCACAAACTGCACAATACTTGGTTCGTCATATAACTTTGATAGTTCACTATTAGTTCTTCTATGCCACACTCCACCTGGCTTCTTTCCTCCAAATATTCTTCTTAAGATCTTCCTTTCCCAAATGAGCAGCCTAGATTCTTTTAAAGTGCCTATCTTCCACACCTCACACCCATATGTCACTGTCGGTCTCACAACTGTTCTGTAAATTCGAAGTTTTGCTTTCCACGACAAGTGTTTGGATTTGAATATGAAGTTTATTGCCCCCGCTGCTTTATCTCCCTTTACTAGCCTGGCTTTTATTTCTTCGTCATCCCTTCCGTCTTCTGATATTTGTACCCCTAGATAGTTTACTGATTTTACTTTTTACTCTGTCGGGGTGTCTTGACATCACCATATACTTTGACTTTTGAGTGTTAATTTGCAACCCCACCCTTTTTGCGCTTGCTTTGAGTCTTTTTTACAATTTTAATTAGATCTTCTTTTTTGTTTGCTATTATTTCCACGTCATCTGCATATGCAATGCACTGATGTCCCCTGTTTATTACGCTTCCTGACCGATTTACCTTGCTTTCTCTAAGCACCATTTCTAAAGATATATAAAATAATAATGTTGACAGTGGGTCCCCTTGTCTGACTCCATCTCGAACCTCAAAACTTTCTGACGTTCTCCCTCTCCATCTTACCCTATTTACTGTGTTTTCAAGTGTCATGTGTGCTAAATCTATGAGTTTCTTTAGGATGTTCAGCTTTTCCATTGCTTTTAGGATATGTTTTCGCTTCAGAGAGTCGTATGTCTATGAATATGATGTGTAATTCTTTGCTGTATTCTCCATACATGTCTTGTAATTCCTTTAACACGAATAGTTGATCTGTTACTGATTTCTGGGGTTGAAATGAATTTACTGTATGTAAATTTCTTCAAACCTCTTTTTTATTTTTCGGGTGGTTGGTCCGCAGAGGTTTGTTCTGCTTGATTTTTTATCCAAGTCATTTTCTGAATCAAAATTCATAGCGAATCCGCTACAAAAACAAATTAAGGTGACTTTAATAATGACATCGATACGGTTACAGCTAGATTATGGACAACTAGATATTGCTGAAAATTAGTAGGTAATTTTCGGCTGTAGTGCCGAAAATTACGTACGAGATTTTTTCTCACTAAGAACGAAAATCAAGTTTTAGCAGAAATAGCCTTTTCATAAAGGTTATAGAAGTAATAGTTTTATCGTATTTATTCAACGACTGCACGTGTTGTTAGCAACTATTACCAACAAATAGAATACAGATGCTTTTAGATAACCTATCAACTTTCGCTTTAAGAGAAAAAGAAAAACTGTCAATTCTTGCAATTAGTAACCGAGGTGAACATGCTTCATTTGATCGCAGCGTTTATCGAGTCGTGTTGCATTTAAATTAATTACTTGAAGGTAGCATGTCATTTCATCGCATGTTTATTGCCCTGAGTAAGAAATGTATGATAACGCAAATGGGCTTAGTTGTAAGAACCTGTCTTGAAGGATGCTTTAGTTTTATGTCAGCTGGTCCTGAGCGGCAGTTGGTGTAATGTTTCCGTCCTCATTCAAGGTTTCTAAATTGTATTAATTGAAGTATAGTCAGATCAGCTTTCAAATATGATTTACCTAGTATTTTGGAAGAAATTTTTTTTCTTTACGCATAAGATGCTTTTACATTAAAAGTATTCCACACCCGAATCACACAATACTAGTTATCTAATTTAAGTAAATATTTGTTACCTGTGTCAAGCGTTTTGGTATTTTTCGTCCTTGCTCCTGCATTAAGATAAGGTCGATTGTTAAACCCAGTTTTTGGAATATTGAATGCCTTGTTTATTTATTAACTTCTCCCATACAGTGCAGCAGTTTTTTCTGATTCGCCGGATAGTTGGGACCATAAAACTTCGTGCGATAAAGTCCCGTCTAAACAGGAAGTGGGTCAAGGCACAATTATAACGAGGAATGGGTTTTATCTAAATATGAGATGTTGTAATATATTGTTCTATTAATTTTTCCATCGGACTTTTTATGAGGCAATAAACTATAATTAATCAAATATTGAATTATTGAGCTTATCTATACGAGAAAGCTATTATTGTTGTTGACGGTAAATAGCACATTGACAGGCAAGACAACTTGGAGAGGTTATTGATTCTTGCACATAATACATGTTGCAGTTATTTCTGGCAAATTTCAAAGTACCTGGTATATAAATTGACTTATAATTCTTAACTAAGGCAATAAAGCGCTATGATATGTAATATCTACTAATTAGCGTTAGTTTTTTGGCTATTGAGATATCAGATCACATCACTATGGAGTTGCGGAAAATAAGTAACTGCTAGGCAGGTTTCTTAAGTACATATTCACTTATTTCATACTATTTTAATATTTAATATAAAGGCAAGTGCGCAATATACCAAAAACATGTTAAAGACATGAGTATATTTATATACACTGTATGTACTTATACAGGGTCCGCCACCTAAAACTCCCCAGGCTCGTATTTTCTTTGTTTTTTAGGTACAACCTGAAGGTATATGTCAAATTGTAGGTCTTTTTGAACTCTTTAAAAATAGCATAGTGAGGGTCAAATTTTTTTTTTGCAGATTTGATATTTTGCAAATTAAGTTAATTTTTGTAAATATTTTTAACCTTACCCCGTATAATAAATATTGCTTCATAGTTGCATGCCGATTTTTGTCTTCTCCAATTTGTGTCATTACCATGTATGCGTAATTTTGACTCCTTAGTGAAAAACAAGAAACACTAGTCGCCGCCATGTTCTGTTATAGGGCCGTTCACAATTTTTTAAGTGTTAGTTTAGTAGCTTATTATGGTACAAATTATGCCTACATACCCATCGCTGCACATAAAACCCCAAAATTTTGAGTAACTTTTAAATAAATTAAGTACAAAGTTGGAGTGGCTAGAAAGCGAAACCCTGCGGCGAGGCTAGTTTGGTTTTCTACATCGCCTACACGCCTCGTCACGGGGTTGGTTTCATTTCCTAGCCTCTCTCTCTGTAGAACGAACTTTGTACTTTATGTATTAAAAAGTTACTCAAAATTTTTAGGTTTTGTGTGCAGCCATAGGTATGTAGGCACAATTTGTACCGTAATAAGCTACTAAACTAACACTTAAAAATTCTGAACAACCCTATTTAAAGAACATGGCGGCGACTAGTTTTTCTTGTTTTTCACTCAGAAAGAGTAAAAATTACGCATACATGGTAATGACACAAATTGAAGAAGACAAAAGTCGGCATTGAACTGTGAAGTAATATTTATTATACGAGGTAAGGTTAATAAATATTTACAAAAAATAGCTTTAAACACAAAATATGATAATCTATAAAACTTTTTTTGGACAACCACCAAGCTATTTTTAAAGCGTTTAAAAACACCTACAATTTGACATATAACTTAAGGTTGTACGTAAAAAAATAAAGAAAATACGAGCCTGGGGAGTTTTAGGTGGCGGACCCTGTATACTCTCGTATACATGAAGTATATGAGCTGTTATGACGAGGTTTCATTAAAATAATCAAAATATTTTTGAATTAGTCAATTCCGGTTATCCAGGAAGTTGAAGTCGACTTCGTTTCTTTAAATGGAACACCCTGTATATTGAATCCTCTTTAAATTAATTATTATTTTAATTATTTGTTTGTTTCTAGTGATTTAACTCCAAATTCCTTTTATTGTTTAATGGTAAGCGATTTAGGCTAAATGTCGCCTTCTCGTCAGACCAGCGGAATAAACTCACATAAATTATTATAATACTTACTCCAAAGTCGGGATTTACTTTGTAATTATCATTTTGTTAACAATGTCCTCTCAGATTACCCATTTTGGCTTTATTTAATGTTCATTTTTTAATAAAACTATATACTTCAGGAGCAGAATTTAACGTTCATTTTTTAGGTGTGTTTGGGTGTACCAGCAAAGTTAAAGGAATTATAGAACAATGTTAAATGACTTGGTAAACATTTAAGCAAATTAACAATATATTTAGAAAAATTGTTAAGTAGGGTTGTTACACGTTGAATAAACTACTAATCTTGGTGGATTTTGACTAACATAATCTAGGGGACATAGAAAGATAAAGTTATGTCACTCAGTTGTTAAGGAATTTACTGTACTTGTTCTATTTTTGTATCGTTGCATTTTTTATATTAATTGTATGTTTTATAATCATTAACTAGTCACAATCCACAAAAATTATAAATCCATAATACCGATGGTAATGGTATACGTATACCACTTTTCTAAATATATCTCTAACTTGCTGATCTTTTAAGAAGTCGTTCATCGTTGATCTTCGCTTCGACGTTGTTGAAAACATTAAAAATGATAACACTAATTTATTTATATGTTTTTCGCAAATATACCACATGGACTGTTTTTGAACAACATTAACAAAAATATTTTTAAACGTTTATTTTTAGATATAATTAAATTTGTTTTGGTTTATTCTTATTTTCAATTTAATGTTGCTGTCTCTACTGTATACTGATTAAAGACATGTGTGTATATCACTGAATTTCTGCTATAACATATTAATCCTTTTTCATTTCAGATTTAGCAGAAATTGTGTAGTTGATAAGGATAAAAGGAATCAGTGTAGATATTGTCGTCTTAGGAAATGTTTTAAAGCTGGTATGAAAAAGGAGGGTAAGACATCTGAAGCAATCATCACATCGTTCCCAGCTGACAAAAGTATTTAATTTTTAGCCGTACAAAACGAAAGAGATAGAATCAGCTGTAGAAGGCCGAGCTACGAAGAAAATACTCAAGGCAATGGACTTTCAGTTAGTTCTTTACTAAACGCCGAAATGTTGTCTAGACAAGTTGGAGCTGCTCTAGAGGTATATTGTCTCGATTTGATGAAAGCAATGGGCATTTACAATAATTTCTTTCCCCAGCAAATGGGTTCCTCACCTGTCAATGACTACGACTTGTCAAACAAACAGCTGGCTAGCATAAACGACGTGTGTGATTCTATGAAACAACAACTTTTGATTTTAGTTGAATGGGCCAAATACATTCCCGCCTTTACGGAGCTTCAGTTAGACGACCAGGTGAGCAGGTATCTCTAGCCAAAACATTTCCATAAAAACAGTGATGACTGGTATTTGTCTACTTACATAATCCAATGATCTGTAAATATTTGAACCTTTCGAGACAACTAGCATTGAAAGCGATGTGAAAACGATGTGAGTGTACACTATTTTTCCACGGAAGAATTATTGAAAAAGTATCGGGTTTTCATGGCCAACTGGTACACTACAAATAAGCAAGAAGGCTAGATTCTTTCGTTTTTGCTGTGGAAATAAACTAGCATTGCCTAATATAGTATCTTATCATTTGTGTGATTTGATGATAGCCACACCTGTTTGGTTACTTTCATCTAGTTTACTTTGCTCTGCACAAAAATGGGAGCAATAACTTGGTATAGGTTATCGTGACATTAATTTCTAAATAATTACAAAACGCTTATAAAAATTTTAATTCAGGTTTTTTTACTACTTTTACAATGCTATTTATAATACATTACAATACCTCATTTAAAATTGCTTATTAATAAATAAGACTTTGGTATCAGTGTAAATAGTGTAGGCTAGTATAAACGACGACCTTACTTTTTCCTAAATATACATAATTAGGGTGACATCGTTGCCTTATTAATAGAAATTCTTATGATATACATACAATCGAGTTCTTAGAACTACCTTTTGTGATTGAATGTCGTTTCCAATTATAATTATTTTATAATTCTTATGTAGTGCTCCTTTTTAAAATGAGCCATTATTTTTTCATGTCAGCTCATTATGGAAGTAGGGTTTTTGTTATTGAGATTTTTCGATCGCAGGCTAAGAATTTTAATGTGTATTTTCTTAGTAAACAAACGGAATAGGTTTTCGGATTCAGGATCTTATACTTCAACACATATTTCATCAGTTTCAGTTTCTGAAACAAAAATGAAATAGGTGAGTTCTTGTAGCTTACAGGTACAACCCTATAGCTACACCAGGGTGACCCGACAAAATAACCCAATACAAAAAGACCAAGATAATAAATGCATCTTAATTCTTGTTCCATTATTGACTAAACACCTAATTATATTTAGATACCTACTTTTGCAATCCATGCGCATTGTTTCTAGTAAGTATTCTTTATATCTTCTTTTGTTTCAACTTATACATAACTCTTTCTGTGCAATTTTATAATAAAGTACTAAATTATTTCACTTTATTATTATCTACTAACTATTTTTATTAAGTAATAAAACAATATATTGAACCTAAAAATGAGTATTTAATTTTAATTACACTTTCGTGATTTTCCATTTTTTGGAAATTAATACAAAGCAGCAAGGGTTAAGGCTAAATACCTACCTAATTCATTTTAAATGCTGGGTGTAATGGAAATGTAAGCATTTTATTATTCATTAAAAATCATTTGTTATTGAAAGATATGTACATACATGACCGCTCTAATCATACACCTTAAGACTTATTAGAAATGATTTAAAATTTCAAGTACCTAAATTTGCTTTCTTGGAAGTTATAAAAGGCTAATGTGCATGAAATGGAAAATTAGATACCTAATTTATTTAGGTATTTAGTCAACAAGTCAATATAACATCATAACGAGACAAAAATACAAAAATATAAAATATTTTCGGGGCCTTCTTTATTAAGCTATTTTGTCGCGGTCTGTTTTGAAAATGAGCCGAAAGACTCCATAATGTGTCGTGTATATAGCACTAACTCCTTTAAACAGTAACAGTAGTTATTTACTTTATTTCGGTTATAAAAGTGCCAGGGAATGCATTTCTTTTTATGCTGTATCATGTCAAACAAAATATACTTACATTGTTTTTTCAAACGTTTATCAAAATCTCGTGCTTTCCTCCCACATCTTGTCATACTTTTCATCTCTTAGGCCGAATGATTCATGCATCCAGGGCGCTTATGGAAATTATCGATTAAATCAATTTGCCGCCTCTCAGGAAAGTGACGTATACATATTTGTCATCTGTCGATTTTTGAATTATTTGATATATTTTAATATGAGAAAACGCCTGAGTGTGTGTATTTTCAACATATTCTGTAGTGTTTTGTGGGATAATTAACTTTAAGGTTGCAGAAAGCTCATATGTATTTCGGAGCTGTGGTGTGACATTGATCTGCAACCTTCAACTACTATCGCCGTGCATATTGTAGCCTGGCATCAGTTACAAAAAGGTGGCACAAAGAATTCAGAAATCAACGCCGCCCGCGTTACATGAATCATTTATAGAAACCCTGTATAAGTGACTTGTATAGCTGATGAGCAAAGACCAAATCTATACTAGACTTGAAACTTAGATTTGCAAAACATCTATGATTGGAATTCTTCAACAGGTGGCGTTATTGAGGGCACACGCCGGCGAACATTTGTTACTAGGTTTAGCACGCAGATCTATGCACCTGAAAGACATCCTGCTTCTGGGAAACAACTGCATCATTACAAAGCACAGTCCAGGTGAGTTAAGCTGCAGGTGCTAGTCATTTTAGATGCATTGTGTGTCAGAATATTAAGCAAGACTCGCGCTGAGTGGTGTAGATTTAACCTATCTCATTTAGTGTGGGTTGGCTACTTACAACATTTTTTTATCGAACTATTATTAAATTAAATATATATTAAATTCATGCAAATTTTCCTTTATATGGTATAGTAACTTGATATCTGATACATAATTGGAATTACCATATTGGTTTTCGATACCATACGAAATATCTTGCAAGGGACATAAACTAAAAAAAAAACGACCCCTCTTGCTGGATATTTGGTAATGTCTGTGTTAGGGGAAGCATGTTCGTACATTTGTGTTTGTTTTAATAACAATGTGTTGGTATGGTAGATAAACCATATAAACCATTCGCTTTATGCATGAAGGCTGCAGCGGCTTCGTAGATTAGTAAATGTTAAATAATAAAATCCACAGTGGACACCGAAGAGCTTTGGTCTATGCGTTGGGACCAAAATTGCATGACATACACATACTGCATTTGTTGTTTTTATCAAACTTATTGTATGTGCTCTTAAATTAACAATAGGAATAGGTATATTTAACGACAGTTTCCACTAGATCGTAAATTTTCACTGCCCGATTTAATGATTTAGCAACTTGAACGATTTATGGTCCCATATTTGCTTTGAACACTAAGACTCGTTAGTGGTGCGAATGATTGTTTCTTTTCCCTCATACATGAATTTATTTCCGTTACGAACTTTATTATGTTATATTGAAAAGGTAATAGCTAATAATGATATAAACGAACAGTAAAAGTTAAATTTCTTAATACTATTAATATTATTGTTTAGTGAGCAGTCTTATTATACATGTCTTGGAATTTATATTTTTGTATTGTAATAATGTTTGGGAACTGCCATTCGGTTATGATATTTGTGTGATTTTTTAAAGTATCTCATTTCGCAATTTTCAAAATTCGTGTTAAAAAAGATTAATTTATCTTAGAAGCATTTACATTTTTTAAGAAATGCACACGTCTACCGTTTAGACTAATTATTGTATGTTCAAATTAGTGGAATTGCCTGTTTCTAACCATGTCAGCGATACTGTTTATTAAGTTTATACTATTCAATTTAGAAAATTGTTGTTAATGTGTTAAAGTGTATAAATTCTAAGTATCCGGTTTACTATATACTTCTGTTTTTTTTTCACAACCTTAAAGCAGTGTTTTAGATTATAGTTGTATCATCTAAACAGTAAACAGTCAATTAAAAACGTGTATTATTTTGTTTAACTTCTAATAATTTCACAATTTAATTTCTGGAGGGCTACAATAGAAAAACACACAATTAAAGAAATTTTAGTTTACATGGACACACTTGTTGCAACTCCTTAAAAATTCGCTAAGGATTCGAAAATAATTACTTTTAATTTGGACGTTCTTAAACCTTTTCACTTCTAACGCAGTTTCATTTCAAAGTCTGTGGGTGTTACATCTGGCGAATAGGCTGGGCCATTTATTTCTAGGAGGCCGTGTTTCATGAGAAAGGACCTCTAAGTTTGTCATGCAACAGGAACCAGGACGATTTGATCACAATTATGGACGTACAATAATGTCTTTCTCACTTCGGCGTAGAATCCATTATTTGTTCTAAGCTTATCATGTACAAAGTCAGTGTGATTGTAAACTTTTGGGTCTTGGCGATGCTTGTCCAGTCTACGTACTGGATTAGCATTATTTCGTCTTGCCGCAACGTTTCTTTATTAATATTTAAGTTAATATCATTGGAACAGTCATTCAACGATCTGTTTGCACAAGTTTGCTAACATCATCTTGACATGATCACAACCAACAAAATTTAGTTTTGATTTAAGGATGATTTTAAGTGTTTTAGAGTTGGAATATCATTTGGGAAACCAAATATTCTACAGCGTAAGATTTATTACGTGTCTGCTGTGTACTTTTTTGTTTGCAGCCAATTTTGATTTATTTGAATATTTGGCTGAAGATTAACATGGGGCAACAACCTGATTAAGTTAACATGATATGTCTGAATCATCTCTCCTTGAGTGTTAGGTAGGGTGGAGTCGGGTCAGGTCAGGTCAGGTCAGGTCAGCTAATTTACGCGAGTAGCGTAGTGGTTTTTGTTTTCAGCTTTAATTGATATTTTGTGTTGCTGCAATTGCATTCTGCGCGCAGTGTCCAATGTCGGTATGATTATATTTCAATATAATATCAAGCAAGTGGTGATTGCAATTTCATTGATTTCTTATAGATCAGTCTTTACTGGGCATTTTTAGATTTTTCGATTTAACTGATTACTCATTACTTAAATGATTTGGAAAACGTTGGAAATAACATCATAGAGCAAAGAGTGTATTTATAGATAGCAAATGAATTAAATATCAATTTTTATATTGCATTGACGATTTAGTGTTGAAGTGGTACTCTATGTTTATTTATTCAGCGATGGATCTGAAAAAACATTTACTGTCGAATGTACGATTTGCTTTGAAGTTTGTACAATAAAGCTTTGTAGAGGAACTTTATATTTTAGGGATATTCGTTATTGAATATGTTAATCATGACCGTGGTTCTTACTAACACTGTATGGACTGTTAAAAATATATTTTTTTATTTCTCTGGTGCTTCAGTATTAGTAGAGTTATCAATGGTAAGCATTTTTAGCGGTCCTCATTTTAGAATACTCGATTCATGGGGGACCAGTACATTGTTATTACATGGTACAAGTCAGCATTAAGTGTTCAGGAATGTTTTGTTATTAACTTCAATCAAATGTATGAACTTGGCAAACATAAATTAACTATTGGTACGATTGACAGGTGTGTTCGTAGCACTGCCAAACACTTTGCGTTACAACTTTTTTTCTTTAAATGTCGTCATGGCCTTTCTGTTAATGTAAATTTAGCTAACGACGTATGTAAGGATGTCATTCTTTTTTTCGATTATGTTGTTGTGAGGCGTAGGAGGCCTTCAACTAGCAAAATAATTTTATATCTTTTGTTAATTATGTACTTGAAGATTGCCGCGTTCTTTGTTTAGCGACACGTGCCAGATTTTTGTAGCTGCAATATTTAACAGCACGCTTTGCCTTATAGTAGTTCGTTATCGCTCATATGCTCATTTACTGGCTTTCTGTTATTTATAATTATGTATTTTATGCTGTTTAACACCGTCGTAAATGCGAAAGCTTTATAACAGGTAACTTGCATGACAAGCTATACTGTAGCTCAAGGTTAAGTTAAATATAATGCAAATACTTAATTTTCTCTTTTTTTACCTACTTGTGTTTCGTTTATTTTGCGCTTCTTCGAGACGCTTTTTTCCACAGTACCATTTAACACACATCCTCTGGAAATTTTGATGTGTTAAGTTGTTGACCTTGGCTTTCTTCTGTGTTCACTGATGGCACTATGCATAATGCAAATGGCGCTGTTAACGAGCCTCAATTAAAATATGTTAAGCGACTGTAATGAATTAACAATTGCTGGTAATTTTCGCCTGCATGAGCTGCGAATTCGACCAGAATGTACGAACATGACGATAATAATAAACGGGGTACCTCCACTTTAGTTGTGGTATTATCAGACTCCAGAATGTCGCCGGACCTGGACATCTCCAGGGTTGGGAGTCGCATCATGGACGAGCTGGTCAAACCAATGACGGAAGTTCAAGTCGACGACACCGAGTTCGCATGCCTCAAAGCCATAGTCTTCTTTGATCCAAGTGAGTAGATGTTATTTTGTATTTTGTAAAATGTATTTTTATGACCCCACTTGCGTTCTTTTTTGTGTAAAAATAGTTCAACCCTAAGGTTTTTTACTTTCAAGCTGCTGGGGAGTAATGGCTTTAACTGCTATTAACTGCAGCAGTAGTATCAATGGACATTTCTTACCGTATACAATTACTATTACGATGAACATGACCTTTTTCGATAATGGTATTTTATTGACAAGAAAAACCGCATAATAGTAATTGTTTTGTTTATGTCTAAAACATGTTCGCAGAATATCCATTTACTAGATATATATGCATACATAGTGTACTTATTATCATTCCCTACGAGAATAGTATCAGTAGTACAAGCAGTAGAAATAAAATTTTAAACCTGGTCACACTTTAGGCTAAGGAAGAACTTCAAATTAAATGTAGTTCTAGGTTACTGCATGAACTTAACAATAAATATGGGTGAACAGAAGGGGGGGGGGGGATGCCCACCCGCCTTCTGAGCCCTTTCTTACCTCCCATACATTTATATGGTTAATTATGTATCTACTCCTAATAACTTTTATTCACGAAATTGTACATAAAGTAAAATTTACAGGCACGTGTATTTCACATTTTTTTATCCAGACCTCATACCCATTTGCATGGGCGTACCGAAAGGGGGCAAGGGGGGGGGTAGCTGCCCCCTCCCCTGGACCTGTGTTAGCAACTCCGGGCCCTTCCAATTTCCCATACATTTAGCTGGTTAATTATGTGTGTACACCTAAAAATTGTCTTATTTACAGAATTGTAAATACAGTACAATTTATAGGCAAGTGTATTTCACAATTTTTTTCTAGAACTCATATGTGACCCTTGCACCTTCTCTAATAAGTCGTTGTCGAATGGTTTACAAGCTTAATCGATGCCATGTGCGTTTTGAAGCTGTAACTGCAACATTCTTGTTGTTACGAATAGTTGTCTTAGGGCAGATATAGCTTTAAAAGACTATCTTAGTCAGGATGAGTGAACACGATTTCTGCTTAGTTCAGCTCTTCTACCTTTTCCTATAAAGATTGTTCAACTAACTGCTGTTATATGGAATCACATCAGAATCTGTTATATATTCGGTGATACCTCTAACTTTTGTACCAAATTTCTAAATTCACATTACATTTTAACAATTAATACAAAGAAACAAAAAAAACTAAAAATCCATCCGAACTCACGTTTATGAAAGTCAATTTTTTAATATAAGTTTTAGGAATCTAGTAAAAACATAACAGTACGAATTAAAATCCGGTGTGTTGTTAAAATTCAATTAAATATATTTCAGTTTATTTGAATGAAGCTTAATTTGGCTAAAATATTAAGTAGTCTGTTCATTTTTAAGAGCAACGCTATTGCGATCTAAGAAGGTTGGCTTGACGCATAATGCTGAGGCATTTGTCATTCTGAGTTTTAATAATGTTAGTTATCCATCGAATCTCTTTCCTTGGGGAGTAAAAATTTCTACAATTGTATCTTTAGTACCTATACATATGAACTCCCAGCTTAAATTTCTAAAGCTTCTGGTGTGAGAAGTTGAAACTGTACTAAAAGCACATCGGTTAATGCATTAGTCTTTGATATGTGTTAATTCTGAATCAGAAATCGTGCTCCTATTAGTAGAACTTTTAAGGTGAAATTTATGTTCCTTTGGTACTTCGTATGATATCATTATACATTATGTAGATAACGGATCTTTATTCTCCCAAATAAAATGTATCAACTCATTTTTTGTTAAAACTCGAGAGCGATGCATCTGAATGCGCCTCACCGAACGGAGTTCATCAATAACGTAATTAGTAATAAAGTGGCTTTGTATATCAGAAGATGTTTTCATTAATTGCTTAAGTACCTATATCTTATAAACATTTATTATTTATATTTATGTTGAATTATACTCTACAGGACGTTCCTGCTTTGCCCCCCTCTAGACCAAAAGCTGGGTACGCCCATGCCCATTTGACCCATGAAAATGATCTTCTCTAAGTCGTTGTCAAGGGCTTCCAAGCTTAGTCGATGCTATGTTCATGCGTTTTTATTAAAGCTGCGTGCCTGCAACATTCCTTGTTGTTACGAATCGTCTTAGAGCAGGTAACCTCAAAAGACTACATTGTCTAGCTCTTTTAATACATTCACTAGTAGGGATCGTTTAACTATGCATGATACTTATAATCACGTTGCAATTTAACAATTAATAAAAAAGACATCAAAACAAACATTTACCCACTAACTGTTATAAAAGTCAATTTATTTAACATAAGTTTCAGAAATCCATAAAATGACCAGTAAAAACATTATCAGCCATAAATATGTTGCTAAAAATACCCGTATACAAAGGTCTTCTACGATCCGATTGAATATTTTTCAGCAGTGTATATCAAAAGTTAAAGATGTTCTAATAAGGCTATATAATATAATTTTAATGGATCACGGATCTTCATTCTTTCAAACAGAATGTATCAGCTCAACTTTGTTAAATGTGAGAGCGATTTTATTGAATGTGTTAGATATTATGTGTTTAATATCAACAATGATTGAATAAGGAATAAACGGGCTTTGTATGATCATTGTACGAATATTAAATTATTTACTAAATAGAATTTCTGATTTGCTCCCCTCAAGGTGGGATCGTCCATGACAATAAATATAACCTTCTCCACATTTCTAATGCAAAAGAAACTTCATTTGATTTCAATTTATTTGATTACATATTACTAATTGCTTTCTTACCATATATACCTACGAATCGCATAATTTATAACGGGTGTTCATAAAAAAACGGGTCAAGTAAGCGGGTGATGGTTTTTGTCGTCGTAAACGTACGTCGTAGTGCTGGTGCACCTGACTTGTGTTGATTGTCAAACGTTATCGTTTGCAGTTTACTTACACTCATATTGTAGTTACCCAGAAAGTATTCCGCGATTTTTAACCGTTTTTGCAGAATCAACCGCGCCCGTATGAATTAAGGAACTGCTTGTCTTATACGCGGAAAAATTCTAGTCTTTATGTTATAATCAAAGTTTACCACATATATAAACTTTTGAACGCGTTAAGTTAGAAAGTTCGGATAACATCCATCTGAAAATTGTGAAAATCAAAGATATTAAACCAGATAATGAAAGCTACCTAGCTACATATTCTCGTTCGTACAGTGACGCATGGCGTATATGCGCTAATATGCCCCGTTGGCCATATCATTTGTCAGTGTCAATTATTCCGACTGTTATATTGCGTTTTGATGCTGTTATCACTTATTACTGTGTATTGCCCATGTCTCGTTACTACATTATTACTGCTGTCTATATTGCAAAAATTGGATAAGTTGGAAAATTTGGGAAACTTGTGACCATAACTCACGATTCGCATATTGTTCTGTTCCTGAGAAAGTTTTCAGCAAAATAGAATTTTGGATTTGCCAAAATCAGAAAATTCAGGATTTACGGAAAGTCAGAAAATGCAGCATTTGCGGAAAGTCTGAAAATATATGCACTATAAATTATAACTGGCAATAGGTACGACATATTTGCTTGATCCTTTTTATATAATTTTTAAAATAGTAAAAATAATTCTTATTTGTGTTGGTTGTCCTGTCCTGTTCAATTTGTTTTTCGAGGTTACAGGCCAGGAACAACGATACTCCAAGATCTCATTCTGTTAACAAGTTCCGCTGATTTATTTATCTTCAGCTTTTTCAAGATCTTGAGATTTTGAAGTATTTCTGCTTCGGTCCTATTTTATGTTATTGATAACGACATTAAATGTTCAAATTGCACCGTGTTTTTTTGCCTGATGGTATCCAAGAGGAATAATATTGTTTCGAACGATGTGTCTAGGTATCGTCTAAATTCTCCCACCTTCTAACACACACATTTCTGTTTAATTATTAATTATCCCCATAAAAGTGATGTAGGAGTGTCAAATCTGGGGATCTGGCTAGGCACTCAAGCAACGAAATATTAAGCATATACAGATGCTGTAGAATGTGGAGGTGCATTATCTTGCCGATGGTTGCTCATTTCTTGTTTCTATCATTGTACCACATTATACAATTACCTGTTGCGGAAGCTAAGTGTAGTACTGTTATCATTTATCGTAGATTCTTTATAATGCAGTAACGACAGTCTTTTCTGTGGACATGGCTGTTTAAATCAGACGTAACCTAGTCAAGGAAATAAATTTGGCTTTTTTTACGAAATTGTTTTGGATACTGAATTTTCTCACTTCGCTTTCAGATAGCTATTAGGTCATGATTCCTGATTTTGTGGGCTTCTAAAAACAACAAAACATTAACATGATGGGCTTCAGTTAGTGAAGATTTGCAAGATTTAGGAAGATTACGACTCGCCCAAATTTCGGATATTTAAGCTTTGCTCTTTGATTAATGAACTGACGATTACGACGAGTTGCACTATAATTCAACTACTCCTTTTTAAACAGGGAACCCATCTTTAATCTGATTATAAACAGAATTTCAGTTATTTTTAACGTTTTACTCTTTAAACATTCTAAATTACGCGGCTTGTGTATTTTAACGTCGATCAACAAGAAAACTTTTCGTCTCAGCAAGATCCATTAGTATATCAGAGACATTGTGAAACTCACTGAAACTCGATTTATTTCGTAAGATATTGACATTTTGTACATGTTCAGAAGCAAAATTTTAATTACTTATCGGTATCTATCATTAGTGGTTTCGGGCAAAACTGAAAATAATAAAATTTTAAAAAGAAATTTGAACGTATGTCCTAGCTAACGTTACCAGTTTTAGTGGTAGGTGCGATACATTCTATTATAATTAAAGCTTTCAAAATATTAAGACCCTTTTAGTTTGTTCTTATAACAACATGATGTTCTTCGTAATGAGCTCCATCAGGCGTTGTCGACCATACGAATTTATCGCTGTACTAAATTTTGAGGGGTTTGATGGTATCTATTCTGCTGACCCCCAGATTTAACTTTTTCTTTAGATGTCTTTGAAAAACGACAAAGACTGTACCTTTCAGTGGAACTAGCAAGGTGTTAATTTAATAATAGTATTGTTTATTAGCAGAGTGTCACGATTTTAAAGTTATATTTTGAGTACATAAAATTATTTAATGCGATTTTCATTTTTCTGTAACTTTCTCTAAATCTTTTGTTTTTCGTTGTTTTTAAATGCTCCCAAAATTTAAAAACTTGTTTATTAGAATTACCTATATTTCTATTCTATACTATTAATTAAATGTTAACGATTCTAAGATTCTGTGCAGTGCTTCGTTATGTTATGTTATATAAATAAACACATATTTTAGTTTTCATGGGCGACACGCGTTGACATATGCTTTGTATACATTGATAACAAGCTAGCCAGAGATAATCTCATTTTACAGACCTTTTTTTAACTTAATCTTGTCGGAAAGATCATTAGGTCACAACGTCTGTGCTAGACAAGTTTGAAATGGCTACACGGTGTTGTAAACATAAGTGATCTGGTGGATATCACATATTATAAAACGAAGTCCTTCGCCGCGTCTGTGTGTTCACCATAAACTTAAAATACTGAACAGATTTTCACGCGGAATTCATTAATAGATATAGTGATTTATGAGGCAGGTTTAGGTATATAATTTGTCAAGGTTTTTTGTAAATTTGTTGAAATTTAACGATAATTGTGTCGAGAAAAATTAGGCCACCTGCCTAATTTCTTTGAGATATAACAAAACAATGCATGGTGGGATGTTCCTCTTTTATAGATCTACAAAAAATGGTCACATACAATGCGGTAATTGGAAAGCTATTTAGGCGTATACAGTATTAATCCGTATCAACTTAAATATATTAGTTGCACATTATTATAGTCTCTTACACGGGCGCGAAAATATATTTAAGCGCTGGATGCGATCATCCCCTCACCGCAACCCCCGTTGTCGCTTTCTGTTTTTATACAAGCCGAACGATAACGCGTGCGTACTTTTGAAGCGAATGGAGGTGACGACTGGAAGTTATTTGTTGTAGATATAATATGCTCTACTACCCGTGCGAAGCTGGGGTGGCTCGCTAGTTTTGAAATAAAATAAGTATTTTGGTTGTAGTTTTCTCAAAATTGTTAGATTCTACAAATTCGACTTGATCTTCGGCACTTATTGAAAGTCATCTACGAATAATAAATATTAGGTGGACATCAAATAAAGTTTAAAGGTGATCCCTTTAAATATTCTATGGACTTGGAAATAAAAAAAGTTTCTTTTTGTCGACGTGCACGTGTCATTTGTAGTTATTTAGTATCTATTTATAATTTATGTTTTGTCAACGGGGCTTGTTGCATCGTAAGAATTTTCCAGGTAACAGTGTTCTAGTTATTTTCACAGCAACTGCATCTCATGCACCTAAATTTACTTTCGCTATGTTTTCGTTGGAGTTAGAACGCATTAGATAATTACAGGCCTACCACTTGTTTTCGGCATGTGAATTTGATGCTTTGCCAATCGTTTTATCACGTGTGCATTAAGTCACTTGTTTTTGGTCCGGTCTGCATAGTTTTTTAACATTAAACAATAAAAGATGTTTTCCGTAGGCAATCCATTAATTGAAATAAACACGCGATTTGAATATATACGACGTTCTTGCCATTTAACAGATCTACCAATTTACAGTTTCTTATTCTTCTTAAGCTAATTACGTGTGCCTATATAACACTTAAATATTTGATTCGGTGTTTAAAGCTAATATCGATTCAAGGTGAGGTATTACCTAAACAAATAAACCCGAAATAGCAAAGTTGTTTGCCAGGCTATGAAGATGAATATTTTGTTGCCGCGCGCTTCTCGGAAAACTTTTTTATAATCTTTATGCCGCTCCGACGTTTCCAATTAGAAAAATGCGCATAGGTATGAAATTAGGGAATTCCAACAGGTAATCAATTGCCGATAGATATTGCCGTGTTGCGATTCGGAATGCTCGGTTAGGCATTCTAACCTGCACGATGACGTCTTTAAGCGGTATTTTCGGGAACACGCTGATGTTGCTGACTATTACGTCAAGGTTCGCGTGAAAGTAGTCCACAGGTCAGACAATTCTCAAATGGGAATCCGTACAGGTGTTGGACTTCGAACTTGCTGTCTCATCTCGTCACTAATAGATCCAAATTCTATTTTTTGCTGTGTCTTACGCACGCGAGTTCATAGGATATGTATTTTTTTTATTTAGAACTACCTAACCAGATAGGTCTCCTAATAGTAAAATTTAATAAAAGAGCGACGGTGTTGGTATAACCGCGGAATGATTTAATACAGCGGCCCTAAAGGTTAATCATTCTAAACTTTTGTAGGGTACCTGCAGCAAATGTCGAACAAAAAAAGTGCCATTAGGAAAGTTGTCTCGCCTGGAAGTGGATATAGATGCCCTAAATGAAACTATGGGATTTCAGGTGAATCTCCGTTTGTTATATTACGGCAGTTTCTTTTCAATTTGTATCTGAAGATGGGGAGCGTAATCCTACTGAAACATTAACTGTTAAATGCTTCTTTCAAGAACATGATCCCGAGAAAAACCACCCAGGAATCTTAAAGGTACTTGCATACTCAATCCATGAAAACCTATGCGTCAAAGGATACCCCAAATACATTAATTTAAAGTCTCCCCTGTCCAAAATTATGGGTTTTTCAATTTGAAAACATTTCTGCACATGGAGTCTCTCCCGTATCCTAATCTTTGAATCTGTTAAACTAGAAGAAAAAGAAAAAGGACTTCTGACATGATATATTTTTTTCAATGCCCAAGATGGTATCACAGCTGCTACCAACTTGAAAATTAAAAATAGCAGGGGAGATCAGATTACACTTTAGTTTGAAAACTATTTTCGTTACCTTGGGTAAGGAAATGTAGGGATAAGTAATTAAGCATTTAACATAAACAAGGCGTGCCTGATGCATTTCTTTGTGCTTATGAGTGTATAAGCTGGGAGAATTGTGGGCGACACCATGGCATCTATTGGTAGTTAACAGTGTCACTCACCCGTCTATGTAAGGAACCTGTACTCCGAACGGTAGAGAAATTGAAAAAAAAATGAGCTACCATATAAAATAACAGATTTGAATTAATGTCATACTTGAAATGGCATAGTCCTTATTTTTGCTTGCTAGATACGCTAGATACATGCTAGTACGCCAATGATGATCAGTGTTAGTTGGTGACACTCTGGATTATTATGTGAGATATTAATTTTCTAGGATCTACATAATCACTTGTAGCAAGTTAAAATCGGCTAATTCATTCTAAAGTTATGAGGCTTTCAAAATATTTTGAACTCAAATAGCTTTAAAATGGACTGTACCATTTTTTATAGCAAACGCGATTATATAGACAATGAAATTTGCTTTCAAATGTAGTCTATGTTATTTTTTAACGATGATGCCCTTATTTTATCCGAAACTTGTAATTTATTGTATTCAGAAGTTAACTTAGAGGGAAGTGATTGACTTTAGACGCGCACAGTGTTTTTACTAGTTTTAATATTATTCAAGTTATTAACAAGTTATAAATCTTGCTCCAAGCTTAAAAAGAAAGCCTCAAATAAACCTCTTCTAATGCCCATTAATGATACTTGTAAAAATTTTACTATGTTAAATTTCTGAAAACTGCTGCATCAAGTATATAGAAATTGCACATTTTTATAATGTATTCTTTTTTGGGATTTACTTGAACTTAGCTCATTTTAGGAAGCAGCGGTTTTTCAAGCCAAAATTGTCTGAGCGTCTGAGAAACGGATATGCTGCTTATGAAATACAATAACGCAGCTACCATTTAGCAAGTAGAACTTAACGAATTTTGCCAATTCTATCAACACAGCGGAGTACATAAGTACTATTCCACTAATGATACAGTTATTAAGACTCTGCTGAGAAATTACACATTGTTTGAATTTACGTAAGTACACGTATCCAAGCAAAACCAAAAAGAAATATACGGGATTGTAGTAAAATCGTGCTATTCTCCAATTCCGTTATTTTACACGGGTAAAAAAATCGTGCTAAGAAAATACAACTCCTGGGCAATACGGATAGTCGCTGTTTTCGTTTAAGTAACAACCTAAAACAATTGCGTTTAAATATATACGTACGAATTTAGTTTTTATTTATTAAAATATAAACTGATCTTTTTTCAGTACTCGGCTGGATTTTTATTTGTATACTTACATTTATTTCATAGGCAAAACAACGATTTTTTTTCTTGAAAACCTCAATAGAGTGCTGATTATCCTATGGGCAAAATATTGCATGTTTGTAACCACTAGCTAATATGTCTGTCATAGTAATTGACCACATGTGTTCTATTGAATCAAAACGGTAGTGATGTGGGAGCAACATAGTATTGATAAATTACTGTATCTGCCAAATAAAGTATTGTTTCTCTGTGTTTAAAGATGTTCACTTATTGTTACTGCTTCTGCCTTTAATATACTTTCTGAAGATTAAATATCGTTTATAGAAACCAAAGTTTGTGATAATGAGTAGTGTTTGATGAGGAAGAAAAATATAATTCAGATCAATCTGCCAAATAAATAAATGAGCATTTAACAATAAGCTTTGAAAACTTTGAGGTTTACATCCAGAAAAACAAAGCGATTGTTAGCCTGTTAAAGAAGGTCCTTTCAATATGATTATCATGAGCTGTGTTCCGAATTATACTTTTGTGTCACTATTATATTTTCCTTGTTTCTTTATTTTACATTTTCTACCTACACCCTCTAATTAGGAAAGCTTCTGTTAATCATTTTTGGGGAACTTAGCTAGACGTCCAAGTTTTTTGAATATAAACTTCTAATGCCAGTTAATTGGTTTTAACCTATAAGCTAATTCAAAATTAGGGTAGGGATAATGGAATCGTTAGTCGATTTCAGGAATAGGTACATAATGCACAAACTGACAATATATGTACACGTCTACCCTTAACCTTGGAGGAACAGAATAAAAGTTATTAATAGATACAGGAAATTGTCCTTTATTATGCGTGGATGCATTACGATATATTGTGAATGGGCTGTAGGATCAAAATCTATTAGTGTTCTAAGCGTAACATACTAACAAACTATAGTTTTACAAAACAGCTATTTGATTTTACTGAAACAGTTTTTAGCTATAAGTATACTACCTACTTAATACTTATCCCGATAATTACAATAGTCTAACCTAGAGTACCTTCTACTCAGCCCTACTAAATACAATATAAAAGAAAAGAACATGATTAAAAACGTTACTTGAAAGCGATTTCGTGAAGAAGGTAAACATTTTATATACAGGGTGCGGCAAAAGTCAGTTTACGCTAGCAAAACGCGCGACCTTCGTCCGGCGATAGTCAGTTAGCAGAATCGAATGCCCTGCGCGGTCGCCGGACTTAACGCCGTGTGACTTCGCCTTGTGGGAGGGTACTTAAAGATAAAGGGCCGGTTTCTCTTCTGTATTTTAAGCTAAAATGAACCTCGTTTTTAAAAACTAAACCAATCACATACCTCAATTTAAGGTGTTGTCGTGGGTTAATTTTAGCTAACATCAACTTTAACAAAGAGAAGAGAAACCGGCCAATTGTATTTGCCACCCCAATACGGGATATACAGAACTTAAAAGAGAAGATTTAAGAGGAGTTTGAATCTTTCCGTGCCAACCCAGAATTCTTTAGAAAGACCTGTTTTACAGTGCGCAAGCGATGCCAAAAATGCATTGATGAAGGTGGTTTACAGTTTGAACATAATATGTAGGGTATAAACTTTATTTTATATAGTTATCTAAGTTCTTCTTAATAATAAACTAAGTTTTGTATCCCATCATTGTTTATTTTTGTTAATTTCCAAATCGGTAAACTGACTTTTGCCGCACACTGTATATAACAAAAAACTAGATCGTGCTGAATACCTCCTCTAAAATGAAATTTATTACACAGATAGGTTACATGTCCAATGTTTAAATGCTGCAACGGTCTATGGAACGGATGTTGTCTTTCCTGAAGCCTCTATATTTGTCAACTAGGTTCAAACAGGAGTAAATATGTTATCAAACGGTAATAGATAAGTTATTCCAATTATAACCATATACAGTTAGCAACATGCAATATAATTGATAATAGATAATTTTTGTTCTGAATTTAGAATTTAGTTTTCTAATTATAATTGCTGTCAATGAAGCTTGAAAGGCACCAAATCTAGAATCATCATTATTAATAAAGTATAAATTTGTAAAAGCATTAAAACCCAATTTTTTCCATCTTATTTGCAGTAAGCGGTATCTACTCAGATACGAGGTAATGAACTTAAGTCATTACAGCGCAGTGGGTAAATGAACTTTTCAAAATAGATGCACAGTGAAAACTATAGCCGTTTATCTTCATCTCATTTTTTATAATTCATTAATTGCTGTAGTTGGTGATAGCACTTATGCTCATTACTAAAGTACTAGAATTGTTTCTGGCTTTAATCAAAGCTGATTGATTTGTACCACTGACTTTTGCCAAAAAATTTGAACTTACGACGTCGAGTTTGGAGTCAACTTGTCTGTGCTTTGTAGCCAAGTAAATGGACGAAATTTAAATTTTCATGCACGTGCAGATAGAAATAAACAACGGTGTGGTATATTTAGAATGTTTGGTGTTACTCAACGTACTATGGATAAAAATCTGTAACTACATTCACTAACTATTGCGTCTGGATTTGTAATACTGAGAGATGACATTTTATGCAGTGTATTGCTATCTACTTATAATTATTTAATTACAGATTGCATGATAATACATGATAGTACGGACATACAGCCAACTATTGTAAGAAAATCATTTATGTGAAACTATAGACTAGGAATTGAGTATTTGCCATGTATTTATATTTTATTAAATTGCATACTAATAGGTAGCATCTAATCCACAAAACAGCTGTGACAGCTTATACATTCGAAAAAATGAATCGTAAGGTGTATTTTTAATATTAAAAATGTGATTATTTAAAGGGACCGCCGAAACGCGAACATATTGGCCGTGACGTCAGGTGTCTTGTAAATGGCCGCTTGTTTACATCTGGGGTCAGAGCGTCACGCGTCAGCCTCAGCCCGTCAGTTTATCAGTTTGTTGTTTGCGTTCATTTTGTGACAAGCGAATTAAAATACGCCAACAAGACATGAAATACTTATGAGTGATAACTTCTGAAGCCATGTTCATTGTTATGGAATTTGTGTACAGCGACGAGCGGTTCAATGCGGCGGAGATGAGGAACGTAAAAGCAAAAGCAACAGCATAAGTTAACTTTTTATTAAATTAACGTAGCATTGAAAATTTGATCACAGTGGATTGTTGGAAACATACTATTTGTAAACAAAAAAATGCAAGAATCAAAAACGTACCTTAAACTTGACATTTATTTTAGAGGTCAGAATAAATATAAATTGCCATTTATTTTCTGGGCTCTTCCGGTCTGGCTAACAGTCGAATATATGGGGAACAACGTCGTTCTTTATTATAACATTTCCCTCTATCAACTTCAAATGCATATAATTTTTTATATACTCTTCAAGCTATAACAAAATAGAAACTGAATGGTAAACTCTTATAACCCCAAAAGGAATAATAAAAGATGATCTTCCCAACAGAAAAACAAACTTTGTGATTTCGGCATATCACGTCTAGGGGCCTTAAACAACTTTTTCATACGTTGATAATCTCGAGGAACGGTTACAAAAATTTTGTTAGCTGTTCTGACTGAAGTACTTTTATAACCATGTACAAAACAACACTTGTTTTGTTTTCCATACATAATTCATGCTTGTAAAACTACACAAATTAATTTTTTGTACAACCTCTTACACCATCCTTAAACACCATAAACCCCACACAAAAGCTTTTCCAATACAATTATGATACTACACCATTAAACAGCACGCCCCTCAGTAATGTTTACATGACACTTGACGTCACGAGTTGAATAACCTTGGATAGAAGCGTTTTGGCGCTTTTTTTGTTTTTTTAATATGGCGTACGATATATATGCACTTCAAGATTCATTTTACGTAATTTTCAAAAAAAGTGATAATACCCAATTTAGTGATTTGTCTGAACAGGTTAATGCTGAATATCTTCAATTTTTTTTTGTCTACAGATGCCAAAGGTCTAAGCGAGCCAAACAGAATCAAAGCATTGAGATACCAAATACAAATCAACTTGGAAGACTACATCAGTGACAGGCAATACGATAGCAGAGGACGTTTTGGTGAACTGCTTTTGACACTTCCTGCTTTACAGTCCATCACGTGGCAAATGATTGAACAGATACAGTTTGCTAAACTGTTTGGTGTTGCTCACATAGATAGCTTGCTGCAGGAAATGTTATTAGGAGGTGAGCATTTTTTGTAAACATTTTTGCTATAAAACTACATATCTTTGATTATGATTCTTATATATTTATAACGATTTGAAATAATTTAATCGTAACAAAACTTTCAGTTTTTGGATGATTTGTTGAATGCAAGGTTTCATATGAATTGATAATTGGTTTATTACAAGGTGATTGTCTTATGAGTTGCTGCAGAATCTCGCTTAAGATTTAGTTTTCACAAGTAGACAATTAATTAAAAGTTTTTTAAGTTTCGTCAAAAAACAATAATTCCCCTAATACCTTTTATTTTAACAGTATATTATAAAAAAGGTATTCCATGCAAAGTTCTTTTCAGAAAATAGAAGAACATGTTGACAACTTGTAGAAAGGATTCTTCCTCACATTTCAATTTCAGACAAAAAAAACATTAAAAACATATTTGTGTGCAACAGAATAATAAAAAGGTAAAAAATAGTGAAGGTCATGAATAAAAAAATGAAAATGCATAAAACACAGCAGTTTCGAACTTGCAGGGTGTGTCACCTAAAGTACTTCAAATAATATTACCAAGAAGTTCAAAATAACAAATGTKCCCAATCAAGCTCCACCATATAAAATTATTGTACAATATACATATAGGGTGTCCCATTTTTCAAGTATCTTTTTAAATAGAACACTATATATTTTTGAGTTCCTGAATTACAAAACTAAAGACCACTTTGTTAATGGCATGTATGTTTTATTTTGTACCGTTTCTAACATATTTCAATTTTTTTTAATTGTTTGAAGTGCTTTGGATAAAAGATAGAAGTTGTGGTTTTTATCCCTAGATAAGGTATAAGGTCTTGAACTACTGAATTAAACATTTAAAATGTACTCAAAAAGTTTTGTCATAAGAGAGGTTAAATTTAGCAGTTTTTGATCACAGATTACTTTTTTTTTGTCAGACTAGCATGTTTACTTCCATGCCATTAAATGCTTATTCAAATTACCTTTTTGTTGATAGGTTCTGGGTATGATTAACAAAACTGTGTACTTGCAAAATGTATTTTTAATTCTTTGTTCTTAGCTGTGCAGTAACATCTAGTACATTAAAAAAATGAAATGCACAAGCAAGGGTTCTATTTCTGAAAATTATTAGATATTAGATTAGATGACGTATGCAACTAGATTTAAAACATCTATTTTTGATACTCTTCCGGTGTTTCTTCTTAGCCTTACCTCTCCAAATTTAATATTTTTTGAAAAATTATGAGGTACTGCTAATACTCCTAGCATTACTTTCTCTCAATTTATTTGCAACAATTAAATAAAACCCAAGATAATTACTTTGTAGTCTATTTGCTAGAAAATGGTAGTAAGAAGTTTGTCAAGCAACAGCTTCAGCGCAACGGAAACTGGCACCTTCGTTTTCCAAATTTATTTAAATCAACAGAAACATAATTTCAATAGTCTATGATTAAGAATGACAAAGCTTTAGTGAACCTAAAATGTTTGATCCAGCAATTAAAGATCTTTTGATGCCCCATCTAAAGTGGTAACTGCAGCTTTCTATTTATTTAAATTTTTTCCAGTGCATTGCAAGCATCAAAGATTTCAAAGTATTTTGAATATAGCCGAAACTGAAAAACAGAAAAATATGTGTTTTTACCAAGCTGGCATGTACTTTTTTCAATGAATTCACAAATTTAAAAATTTGTAGGATATTATATGTTAGAAAATTAAATTTATTGATTCTCAGAAAAAATAGGACACCTTGTATAATACAGAATAATTTTATAGTATAAAGAGCTTGATATAATAGTTTTAAAACATTTTGTGTAATTTCTAATATCAACTGAACTACAGTCCATCCTATCACTGTATGTTCGAACAGAATGCGTTTTATATATTTGCACATGCATTTGCATTGTATTATTCATGACCCCTTTTTAACTATTTGTTTGCACTACAAAAACTCTAAACTTTTTTTGTACATGGATTTCACATTCCTAGTTTTATACAACTAAACCTTCTTTTATACTACTATTAATAGATGCTTTTAAATATTTAAGTCTCACTTAAGTACTTACCAACTCTGCAGGCAAATTGTTAGATTGGCTAATTATAGATTTTTTATTAAAAGTGTAAACTAAATTGTATACTTATAAGTTTACATTTTTTATGTAGAAACATCTTAGTAGACAACAATCCTCATTCTAAAGAGTTTTAAAGCATGTTAAATGTAAATGCAATCCATTGTTAGAAGATTAGAAATACTATTTGAGATTCTAGTTTGAAACTAAGCTCACAAAACCTGTAACAGTAAATAAAATTACATTTTTTACTTCACTTTTTAACATACCATTATTATCATAATTAACCCTTCATGTCCGACTAATATTAAGTAAAAAATAGAATCTGTTCTAGGGGCGACGATTGACAATAACGCAACCCTGGTGGCACCCAACGTTGCCAACAGCTATCAAAGCACAAGTGATTCTGCGGACAGCCCAATCACTTCCCCTGGTGCCACACAATGTCACAGCCCAACAGATCATTTAATAAACGGCAACATTGCGAGCCCACCCCAAGCTAATGCTACATCCAACGTGCTCATCATGCGTGACATGACACACATGGACGAGGATTCTTACCAGATGGCTTTTAAGCAAGAGCCTAACGTGAAAACTGAACAGCACACGTTTTGATTCCTCTTTTAGCTTATAGAATTTTGAGCCAGTATAAACTATGGATCAGCTTATGTGCCTTAACTACTGTGAACTGCTAAAGTCCGATGGCTGTGACGAGAGTTTACCTGCAATAGGATATTTTCTCTAGCCAAATGTTTAGAGGTAGCATGTTTGGCGTCATTTCTCTGACGTGCTGCGCTATATATTTTCTATGGTGAAAGACAGCTGTATGCTCAATTAGTAGATTAGGGTTAGTAAAGGAAAACGATGTGTTGATTTCTGTTAGTGCAAACCAAAAGAAGGCAAACTGTTATCACATCAAATTTGCTATCGGTCAGCAAGTACATCTCTGTTGGTGGTCTTAATAAATCAAAACGGCATATAATTTTTTATGACTTCTCTCAGAATTTTTCATTGGTGTAGTGTTATATTGCAGTAAGTGTCTGTAGCTGCTGTAACAAATAGTTACGGCCTTTAAAGTTGTGCTAACAACAATCAATAATGGTTTAAATGGATAATGATTATTTGTTTGCAATCAGGCTTGAAAATTAATTGACAGTAAATGCCTTAAACATTGGTATTACTAATAAAAATTAACACAAAGTCTTGCCAAGTTTCCTATACATGTATATATTTTGTTGTACAATTTGGTTGAAGTTGTAAATCCTAGAGGTAAGTTGTTTTCGTTTTTATATTTTATAGGTTTGGCTGCATGGTTATATTATATATAATTGCATTATTATTAAGTTGTTGACGTTGAGTAATCACTCAATATTGAAGAGTAAGGGTATTTAACCTATTATTACTTTTATGGCTATTTCACATTTAACAGGTTTGTTACTTATAGTAGTAAGATTTCTTACAAAGTTGACAATGTAGATGTAAGATTGCTGTATGAGATTTTTTAAGGTGTGGATTTTTGCGTTTAATTGAATGTTCTTATATCTACAAAAGTTTTGGTGACAGATTTTTTTGTTACCATGTTATTTTATTATTATGAACTAGGTGATTGTACAATTTACGTTATTCTTTGTATTGTAGTTATATTTATAACTGTTATATTTCAGTGGTAGTTGTCTGCCATTTATCTGAAATAAAAAACGATCAAATTTTATTCAACGATTTTAAGTTCAGTTTTATGCTAATTGTGTAATAAATTGATATTTAATTCTAAATGCCATTTCAATGCAAATTTGTGATCGGATTGGTATTTTATTACATATAAATGGTGTATAATATCTACCAAAGGCTGGCAGTGGCAATAATGATTATTTTTGTTAGCATATTGTTATAATAAACATATTTTTATTACTTGGTTATCTGCTTCTATCCATTTTTATAACGCTCTAATAATTGGTCACAAAATACCCCTGTATTTACAAATTCAATTTTCCAAACATTCTGAAACCTAGTGATTTTACTTTTGCACATACTCAACTAGTCGGTTGTTAGATACATTATTACTAACAACTTAAATAATAGTTGTATCTCTTGAATCATCATTTGAGTAAATTATTCATTTACAAACCAATGATGGTCTATAGCTATTTTCGTTTATTACTTATAGCTATTTTCGTTTATTACTTTTCCCACATACTTAAATGGTAATCATTAAACATCATGTTATCTATAGGTACCTTTCTTGTTCATATATATTAAACTGGGTTTGTATAATTTTTATGGAAGTAAACCTAATACTGATAGGGGAGTAGACACATAACTCTGAATTCATATTTTTCTATTCCACTTCTTTAGTTTGATACTGCAAATAATTGTTTGTTCTTTGGTGTATTGTAAACATATGTATAAACTGATAAAACACATGGATCGATTAGCTGACGCCAGTATTAACCATATAGTGGCAAGGGGACAATCATGGCAAGAAACTGGTACCATATAGTACTTAATGTGGGCATTGATATGAATTTTTCAAAATTGTTCAGAGAAGCATTTAAATTTTAATAAAAGTTGTAAAGTAGAATTTAAAGTACATAACGTAAAATATTTTTACATTATTAATTACAAGTGTCGAAAATGAACTATTTTTTTTCATTAACGGTTCTGATGGTATCTTTAAATTCATTTTGAAACTATATAAATATAACAATATTAATGTAAAATATTCAAAATTAACCCAAAAAGCTGCAAAAAATTTAGGTATGTAATCTTACTCTAAGACGTTATCCCTTGACGCCTCGAATAAGTTTAATCTACTTTTAACTGCAAACGGGCTTATGCAATAAGTTTTGTTTTTTGTATTTTCAATTTGTTTTAATTCTAATCAAGGCTACAACACTCGATTGTATCTGACACACTTTTATTAAATGTCTGCACAGCCAGATTAACTTTTATTTTGTCTTTTTGGTAATTTATTTGTTGTTCTTATTTTGGTCGCAATGTGAAAATCAGTTTCTTCTTGTAAAGCTATTAATTGTTTAAAATAATCTCGTTTTATTAAATGTAAAAACAAGATAGGCAGATAAAAAGATAGATAGATAGAATGGTTTAATATATGGCTAAAATTAGTATCTAAGTATACAAACAAATATAATACTTATAAATCTTACCTCCAAAAGCTAATCCCATTATCTTTATTGCTCCAAAACTAATTATATTACGGAGCCACTTTTGCGTAAAGAAAAGAATGCAGGTTTCATTATGCTTAATTTCCATGATTTTTATTTTTTATTTTGAATTAATATTATTTTATACTGTGAAACCGTGAATTGCATCTGGAAAGTACAGGGTTTCTATAAATGATTCATGCATCCAGGGCGCTTATGGAAATTATCAATTAAATCTATTTGCCCCCTCTCAGGAAAGTGATGTAACTGTCGATTTTTGAATTATTTGATAAAGCTCACATTTCGGAGCTGTGGAGTGACGTTGATCTGCAACCTTCAGTACTATCGCCGTGTACCTATATATATTGTAGCTAGTACCTTATCAGCAGTTATAAAAAGGAGGCACAAAGAATTCAGAAATCAACGCCGCCTACCGCATCAATCATTTATATAAATCCTGTATAATTATATTAATAAAATAAAACACTGACAGTTTCTTTAACCAGTCCATGAGCACCATCGAGGTGTCTGGAGTTGGTTGTTTACATTTTCAAGTGAAGCCAAGATAATAGTCACATCTAAGGTGGAATTGGAGGAAAACAGAAACGTACAATTGACCAGAGCAATACTCAATGCATCGTGCGATTGCCCGACTTCAGGCGCATTAGATGGTCCACTGTACTACTGGTGTTCAGAATGTTCTGTATGTGTTGAGTAGTGTGGTGTAAATTTGTGGTTAAAAAGCGCTTATTGCGAGCTATTTAAGGACAAGTATAAAAAATTAATCCAAGTAATGGTGCGGATGTGTCAAGTATGCAAAAAGGTGGGCTCTAAAGAGAAAACCGTATCATCGAGTGCTTTCTCGTGTGTTGTTTAATGAATACTAATGCATAATGCTAGAACTGTGTTGATGCTTTCATTCGGACAAAACTTTTTTCCCGCTTGTAACGAAATTAAATTAGTGTTTGTTGAACAAAAAGATGTTTCTTTGCTTTAACTGAAAGATTGTTCGAAATATTATTGATGTACGCTCCGCTTTTGTTCTTAGTTGGAAGTTAAATTATCTCACTGTTGACCCTTTTATAACAGTACGGCAATGTACTTGGAGGAAAACTATCTCCCCCTCGTACCTGCGCTCCCCTCCCAATCATTGGTCTTGGCGTCAGTTCCAACCGTATTTATGAATGAGCTGTCGTGTCCATTTAATATGTCAATGACGAGCAGTAGCAATAAAAAAATGTACTAAATTAAGTACAATTGCACTAGAAGCGGCAACCCTGGTACCTTATTGTAACCAGGTAACAGATGTCAATGTCACTAAACTGTAAACTGTCAGGACTGTTAAAAAAGGAGAATATTAATATTATCAGAGAAAAATATTATTGTAAGAACTTGATATCTTTATCTTGAGAACGTGTCAACCTCACTTTTTGTTTTTGCCCAAAGTTGCATAGTTACTTACGCTCATTTTTTTTATTTTACACAAGTTATTTATTTGTTTTATTTTGCAAAATGGTGTCTCCTAAATTAGGCCAATGTTCTGTCATGCAACAGGTGTGTGAATTTATATTTATTTATTGACCACCTACCTACCAGTAAAATCATTGTTAGGAAAAAATAGTTTCCAGTGATATTACATATTATTTCACAAAGTTATTGATAATTTCAGATTATAAAAACAGAGGAGGCCATCAAAACATGTTACGATCGTGTCAATGCATTAGAGAAGACATTGCAAAGTGGGAACAGTAGTGGTAAAGAAGATGATATACGAAGAGAGTTGGATGAAGTTAGGAAGTTACTAGCAACTAATGAAACACTGTTAAAAGAATTGCACGGCCACAATAGGAAATCATTTACTGTTGCAATTGGCATTTGCTTTTTACTCTTTTTCATTTATACTATTTACATTCTAGTAGTTGGCATTTAGGAAAATATAAAGCAATGTATTGTTATAATTTGTGTAACTTATGTTCGTTAATTGCAACAGGCAAATTCCGGATATTAAAGACTGACAGTATTTTTATGATAATGGTTTTGTCTAATTTTCATTGGTTTAATGCGATGCATTCCTAGAACACCAACAAAAACAGTCCAATTGACAACACCCGGCATGCTTAAACCATTGGTTTATCTCTGATGTTAGTTTCCGATCCACAAGTGCATTTATATGTCTGTCCATGTTTTATTTATAGCTTCTAATACCCAGCATGATTACAGCCTATTACGTTGGTTTGAAGGCATGTTTATTGAAAAAAATAGATATAAAGTAATAAATACAAAAATTCAATTACATTACTGACAAACAATAAAAAAAGATTTGTAGCATAGATGGTGTAAAAAATTGTTGGTTTATTTTTTTCTCCCCCTTTTAGGACACATTTGTTTTACAGAATTCCTTTTTATTTTTTTTTAAATTTAATTAGTGTATTAATTATTAAACAACCATTAAAATAATAGTTATTTATTATACAAGACCATGAAGAGATTGTTCATGTACATGCAACTGAAAATTAAGTTTATGAATGAAGAAGTCACAAGTGGACTTATTTTACGAGTAGATAAACAATCTTCATTGTCCTGTGTAATAATTTTTTTTCTGTAGCAGGATGTCAAATTTAAGAGAAAAATATAATGAATACAGTTTGAGGTAATTTCGATGAAGCTAAGAAGTTACTAATATTATTGTTTTGGCTTCGCTTTTCACCTTTTAGTCTTTATTATATTGTACTGATCATGCTTTTTTTTGATTTGTCTCAATTTTCATATTCTTTATAGTTTTAAGGTTTCATAAGCTAAATACATTTAGGGTGTATATATAAAACTTAATATTGAAGGGTTATTGTTTTCTTACCACCAAAGTTAATGAAGAATAAGAATATCAACAAACAAACTATTTATTATAACATGATAATATATAATTATAACCAGTGGATCATCATGTTACACATACAAAGCATATTTATGTATTCAAATTACAGCAAACCTCGATGATGGCAAAACAATGGTATTCATAGATAGCTTGGTGTACCCAATCTAATGGTACACATGTCACCACAGTCTATAATTATCAAAATGTTGTAAAATGATCTTCATTCTTTTCATATATTTTGAATCGTCCTTCAACTTGCCAAACTCATTAATAAACTCCTCGTTTGACTGTTTTTCTTCTCCTACATCAGGTAACTCACTGTTATCCATTAGCATCACATTGATCACCAAGAAAGCCATTCCGAGACCAAACTTGGCAAACTCCTTCCAATGTTTCTGTAATATTTCAAACGGAAATAGTTCTTTAGTATCACAGAAGAAATTTCGCAAATAGTTGCTGAGATTGTCATGGTAGTAGTTGAGGAGTTCATACAAATCTTCAAAAGCTTCCTTATTAGCAGAAGTGTATATGAAGTATGACAGGTCCAGAACTGGTGATCCAAAGCGAATTAGTTGCCAGTCTAGGAGTTTGACAGCAGAAGGGTTTGAGTGGTTTTCATCCTAAAAATTTAGTGCAATGAAACATATTCTGTTAATAATTATTAGTATTGTGCAATTATGCTTAAGACTTTCATTATTGAATGTACAATAAAATAGGTTTACTTTAAAGTTAGCTATACACCTAATGCCAAATAAGGATCAGATTACATTACATGTCGCTTTTGATTCTGGTTTTGTTTTAGCATCCAGCAGCACATAATACTTTTCTTGCATTTCAAAGCTACTCTAAAAATTGGCCCTTTGTTCATAATAAGATAGTTAGTTCAGAGTATTTTTTGTCATTAATAAAATTTAGATAGAAAATATTATCTGAAAAAGGAAACTCAAGTACTTTTTACTTTTGTTAAAATTTAGCTTTTAAAGCAACTACATATATCAATCATTATCAGTTCCTGCAGAATTATTTTTTATGAGACATAATTTTAGTCAATTAAATAGTGACAATTAAACTGAACTGTATGAATCATATTTAGTTACAACAGCGTATACAGTAGGCATTTAAAGTGCCCCCGCCAAACTTTGAAATTACAAGGTTCAAAAAACATACTGGTAATATTGTTGAGAAAATGGCTTTTTAAAGGTGATATTTAATTTAAGATGCAATACAGTCACTATCAATATGAAAATTTTAAATGGCGTCTGGGTCATGTTACACTTTATTTGAAAGCCATTATTATTTTCTACAATATGTGTTTCTGGGAAACTGCTATAGCAGATGTAAGTAGTTAAATATAAAATTTCGGTTCTTTAAGGTAAGCTTCTTTGGAATGTTTTGCAGAAAATTTAGACTTACCTACAAAAGCTAGCTTTTGACACATTGAAATAAAAAAAACTATGACGTTGACGTTAAGTTAGATTTAATTTAAATAATTAGGGTCAACTGAAAATAACTAGTTCTTAAATTGAATTGCATTCAAATAAGGTTTTTAAAATAATTTTAATTACATAAGAGTGCATCCAGCGTATTTTAGTAATAACATTTTGGAACTGTAGGTAATTGTATATTATTTGATTACACCTACCATTAGTGTTTCTGTAAAAATGGCGGAAACTAAAAACAATCGCAAATAAAAAAGATGATAGAATGTAAATAGAACAAAACATTTGTCTTAACTATTTTAATATTAGAGATAATTTCGGTGTCCTCCATTCGAAACTAGATAAATAGTTTGGTAATTATTCAGAGATACCTAATACTAACCTCATATTTGAAAAGCATATTATTGCACCAGTTATCGCCATGACATAAAACTCCGTATTCTCTTGCTTTTTTTGATCTAACACACTCCTTCATGATTTCGATTAACTTTTCCTGAACGGGATGAAATTTTTTCGCCAGCTCTACGTCTTCAACTTCCAAATGTTCAAGCACCCGCCTGCTTAGTTTTTCTATCACTTTCGTGGTGCCACAACTTTCTGTGATGTTCATATAAATATCTTCGGTTTTTGCCGATATTTCTTTCAGTACTTCTGGTGCGTGCTTCCTCATGGCGAAGGAGAGAGCGTGAAATTTGGCATATACTTTTAGAACAAGTTTAATATGTGCAGTTGTCATGGGAAGGGATTTGTTCCATAGCAAAAAGTCTTGCGAACTCAAATTTTCCAGAACTAGCGCTTCTGACAGTGGTTGGTCTGATGTGAAATAGCATTTTGGAATATTCTCGAATCTGTCAGAGATATTAAACTTGGTTTCTAGCTTTGAAAAATCCTTAAGCACGTTGTCGTAAAAAAATAATTCTCTAGCGAAAATTAAATCGAATGGAATAGTTTTCCTAAGTTCAGCATTGATAGGTGCTAGTTTTAGAACTAAGTTTAGATCTTGTTCACTGGTATAAATTTGAACGATTTTGAGAGTGCTACAAAAACCACCATTTTTCAAAGTTTCGCAATCTAACACCACGCTGCGGATGTCCTTCAGTTTAAGTTTGTCCACAACACTAATTACGATATGTTTTTCTAATTCCGTGAACCTTTCAAAGAATTTAAGGTCCATTTTATGAACAACTGCTGTACCGTAAAACCAAGCCTGCGGGAATACTCCAATTACTGATAATTTAAAAGATAACTTGATAAATTTACACCGTACGCTTTAAGTAATAAGGCGTGAAAACGATAGTAACAGCACGCTGCGAACAACTGTTCGAACCGCTCGTGAATGTATTGTAGCCTTGAACCGTTGAGCTAATTTTTCGCTGTACTTTTTGGGTACTTCGCGACGCGTACTAAACGTAATTGACTTTATTATTAAACGAGCTTTGTCCTTCCAATCATTAATATTTATATAAACAATAAAAATTAGAAATATTCAGTCTGCATACTACTCGTAATGTAGGTTTAATATATATGATTTCATTATATTATAGGGCATTTAATAGGAAAAAATACAAAAACTGACATAGTATGGTATGTTCCTAGAATCAAACCTAATATTAAAAAATCGTGCATATATTACAAAAATGCTTAGTAATTGAAATAATTAACACAATATACAGTAGTGTGCAAAAAAAAATTGGACACTGAGTGAAATTTTTTTGAACGTCGGATAACTCGTGAATGAAGTTACCAATTGATACGGGGTTTTTTGCTGTTTAATTCTCATTTTCTTGTTAACATTTCCAATAAATATCGTTGAGATTGTTTCACTGTATGAAAGGTTATGGTATCACGTTTCAACGCATATCAAAACCTAACCGTGCAAAAAAACCCGACACTTCCACAAATTTAGTAAAACACAAAATTTATTTAAAGAACCACAAAATTAACATTTATCTGACAGAACTATGGATCAATATTTAGTCGCATAACCCTTTACAGCAATCACAGCAGCACAGCGGAGTCGACAAAACTGATAATTTTCTTCTATTCCGCCTCCAGCACTGCCATCAAGTCGTCCGCTTTCTTAAATTTTCGGACGCCGACTCGCCTTCCTAGCTCTTCCCACAAGTGCTCGATCGGATTGAGGTCCGGCGACTGTGCTGGGCACTGCAAATTTTCTCGGTGGCGTGCGGAAACATAACCTCTTCCAATATCAAACGATATKGGTTGGCGTTGATCTTGCCGTCCACACGTCTCGGCAGACCGACCAAGTCACAGCTGAAGCGGCCTGAAAAATACACTATAGCATAGTTCACATTTTCAGAAATTTCTAGAGACGATTACCCCAAATCATTACGTTTCTACCACCGTGCTTGACAGTGGGGACTTGAAAAGGGTGGTGGAAGCATTTTCCATCCGGCCGGCGCACGAACAGAATGCCCCCGAAGATACCAAATTAAATTTACTCTCATGCGATCACAAGAATTCGATCATCCGAATCGGTTCGAAAATCTTGTGGTCGGATGTGAGTAAATTTAATTTGGTATCTTCGGACGGCATTCGGTACGTGCGCCGGCCGGTCGGAAAATGCTTCGAACACCGTTATAAAGTCTCCACTATCAAGCACGGTGGTGGAAACGTAATGATTCGATGGTAATCTTTCCTAAAAATTTCTGAGAGTGTGAACTATGCTATAGTGTATCTTTCAGGCAGCTTCAGCCTTGGTCGGTCCGCTGTGACGTGTGGACGGCAAGATGAACGCCAACCAATATCGGAAGAGTTTATGCTTCCGCACGCCACCAAAAAAATGTGCAGTGCCCAGCACAGTCGCCGGACCTCAATCCGATCGAGCACTTGTGGGAAGAGCTTGAAAAACGATCCACGTCTAAAAATTTAAGAAAGCGGACGACTTTATGGCGGGGCTGGAGGCGGAATAGAAGAAAAYKCTCCTCAAGAAAATCATCAGTTTGGTCGWCTCCGTGCCGTCCGTTGTGCTGCTGTGATCGCCGTAAAGAGTTTTGCGACTAAATATTAATCCATAGTTGTGTCAGATAAATGTTACTTTTGTAGTTCTTTAAATAAATTTTATGTTTTACTATAAATTTGTGAGTGTCCGTTTTTTTTTGCACGGTTAKATTTTGATATGCATTGAAACGTAATACCATAACTTTTCATATACTGAAACAATCTCAACGATATTTATTGGAAATGTCAACAAGAAAATGAGAATCAAACAGTAAAAAACCCCGTGTCAATTGGTAACTTCATCCACGAGTTATCGACGTTCAAAAAAAATTTCACTTGGTGTCCGGTTTTTTTGCACGCTACTGTATATCTTAACGTTATGCTATCATTGATGAAAGAATGACTTTTCCGTTTTAAATGTTATTATTTATTGTTCTTGTAGGGCGCGTTTTATCTTTCGATATCACCTCCTGCAGATCAAAATATGCTAACATTTAAAACCATTTGACTAACATTCCTCGAGAAATGTTTTACATGTAACTATATAAAAGATGTTACCTGTGGATTTAGACAAATTGCATGTAAGAATGTTAAGTAGCCGTAAAAGGAGTTCTTCTTTTCCAAGTAAAATAACGTATTTATTCCATAGCAAAATGTAGAAAAAGTAGCTGCTTTTTCTTGGAAGCCATGCGTCAGGTAGAATCAATAAATAGTGACCTTAAAAAAACTATCGTGCAGACAAAAACGCCGACAAGGAATCAGCATCAATTCTGAGCAAAAGAAAAAAGCAGCCCGATTGAAACAGAGAAACTCGATCGTGATATCCCGGGAAAAGCAGATTCCTAGTACCCGGCTATCTCCATCGACAGGAAGCTACTGTGGAAATCCCATATCGACGATCGAGGCAACAAGGCGACGACTGCGCTGACCAACCTACTGAACCACAATAAAAAGTTGAGCAGCGACAACAATAACCTCTTGATCTTCAAGCCATCGCTCGTTTTTGATGACTTACACATCGTTAGTGTAAGTAATTGAATATACTCTTCTTCTAAACACAAGCTCCGTGGAGTGCACCGGCATCCTTTAAAGGTCAACTAACTTGGAGGTCGTTATTGTACTCCGGGGTTAGGGGATTTCACGTTGACGAGACTAAGTGGGTGTTCTTCACGTCCGCCTCCGCACTGTCTCCGTTTAATGGACACCGGTACCCTCCAAAGGCTGACTAATTTGGAGGTCGTCATTATAACTGGGAGCCAGCTGTTCTTCCGTGGTCGATTAACCGGAAGGCCCCCACGACTGTTACAGCATAGCTTGTGGCTTGGTTTTGTATTTACTAACCACCAACCCCGGAGGAGCTTTCGCATGCTTAATACCGATTCTGCTTTTACAGAGAGCGCGTCTGCTGGTTTCAACAACATGTCGGTGCGGCACATTTTGGAGTTAATGTTCGCCTGATATCATCTGAAAACATCCTTCCAGGTTGTAGACGTCGGGGAACTCTTGAACGCCATTCTAGKTCSCYTCATTATATTTTATGTAAACATTTATTTAAGTCTTCATATCTAGCTGTGTAAATTTGATTTAGAATTTCTTCCCTACGAGATGCAGGCAATTCTTCTAGATGATTATCACTCACAACAGTTTTGATGTCCTTCCTTAGTATAGTACGTGACCTCTTCAGGACAATGTACTGTTTGCAAACCCTTGCTAATTCCTTAGAACTGTCTGTTCTATAAGTATCAATTTCTTCTTTTGTCATTAACTTGCTGAGTGCTGAAATATCTTGGCAACTTGTGGGAAAGCTAACACTCTTGCTTTATAAGGAGAGCCGTCTTCTTCCTGTCTTTTGTTGCTTCTTCTTGTTCGACACCTGCTGTCACTATATTTTTAGAATCAATTATCTTGGGAGCGGAGATGGATGTACATCCAGCACCGGAGATGGAAGAATGATGGAAGATGAAGAAGCTTGCCACTCGTGCTAGCGAAACGTTAGGAAGCGATTTCAACCGACGACGGCCTCTAGTCTAGACCCGAATCAGGACAACAGCTCATCACCTGGCTGCGAAAGCTTTAACCAATTCACTTATTTTGGTTCTTGAAAGGAACTGACGTATCTTCATTTCTTGTTTTTTTTTCACTTGATGGGTAAGTTCGGATAATTTCAAATCGCTATCCTTAACTTGTTTCGGGATATTAGGAACGCTGGAAGCTTCTTTGTCTTTGTTTTTTTTTTATCAGAATTTTGAGTTGATAGTATAATTTGAATTTGTTTTTACAACTGAGAGAGAAGTGTCTGAAATTCTCTTGTCGATAAAGACGAATGCAATCGGTCACGATGTCATTCCTACTAACTTGCTACTTTATGCCCTGCCGATTATTCTACCTTATATTACTCTCTGTTGTACCTGATACTTGTAAGAAATCTGTGGTTATACCAATCCCTAAAAGCAACAATCCCGAGAGTTTCAAGGACCTAAGACCTATAAGCATACTTCCTATTCTTTCTAAAATACTCGAGCGAGTGATGGCTAACTTATAATCTTTTACCTACCATACAGTCTGGTTTTCGCAAAGATTATAGCTGTGAAACAGCACTGCTTAATGTTACTGATAATATTATGACAGCTATGGATTCTGATTAAGCGTGTCTGCTGGTCCTCCTCGATTTTTCCAGGGCGTTTGAGACTCTCAGTCATGAACTACTTTTACTTTTTTAGCTATTCTGCATCACTTAAGTTTGGGGTCAGAATCATTGCGGCTATTTCAGGGTTATTTCTCCAATAGAAGCCAAATAGTTAAAATTGAGAACATTTTCTCAAATTCATCTGTTGTACACTGTGGGGTTCCCCAAGGGTCAATCTTAGGACAGCTACTATTTACCCTATATACATCTGTTATCGTTCCTGCTGTATGCAGATGATACACAAATTCTGTACTCTTTTAATAAAGGTAATGTTACCGATTTCAAGAAAAAGTTTTTATCAGATTTAAATAAAGTGTACTCTGCATCCGCTGCGCGTTCGTTGGCCATAAATCCTATGAAAACTGAAATGGTTTTGTTTGGAATACCTCCTAAGTCCGAGGAGTACAACGATATTGTAGCTTGTTTAAACATAAAAATACAAAATGAGTCTATACAGCTCGCAGCTCCTGCATGTAATTTAGGTCTTATCCTTGATAACCACTTACGTTTTAAATCCCATGTGAATTCCCATATAGGAAGATCTTACGCTAACCTAAAAATAATTTACAATCTTTGTCAGCTCCTAAGCACAAGTCAAAAAACTTATCTGTGCGATACGTTAGTTTTATCACTATTTCATTACGCTGACATATTACCCACAAGCTTAAAGGAATACCGTGGTTGAATATGGCGACCAGAAGGGTATTTCACTCTGTTTGCTTATATAATAAGATTATTTAGTACAAAACACCGCCACGTTTCTTCAAAAGGTCGTTCTCTTATAATATCTCTATTTTATATAATTCCGTTCCTTATAATCTGAAATTTAAAACAATTAGTAGCTTTAAAGTTGCCAAAAAAAGTCAGTGAACCTTCTTCTGGGGTTGTACTTGTTGCTTGTTCCTGCACGTTATCCTTGCTTATCGCTACTTCACATTTATGAGCTTTCTTCTCCAACTTAGTTATTGCCCTTCTATATTGTTTTTCCATTTTTTAGTTAATTTGCAATAGTTACTGCCTTGTTGAATGACTAATCTATTATCTACCGGTTGAGTGGAAGAGCAGATGCCGCCATGCTGGTCGGTATCTGAACTGCGCCGTTTCGTTTGTGTCGACACGKYGAGGKTTTTTATACATGCCTTACACTTTTTTTGTAACTTAGCAGAACGAATTATTATAACGAATATTATTATTATTATTATTAATTAATAACGAATTTTTGGGAGTTATCTTTAGAAGGCGTAAGGACTTCCTAGACTTGTTCTTTTTAGATACGTTTCTCTTTTCCCTGGCTATTTTTCAGCCCTCTTAGCAGAATGCATCTTTTGTATAGCACTTGTGGATTGTAAAACTACAGCGTCTTGGCATACTCGAGCGGCTAATGTAGCTTCTACTACGGGCGCTCAAGCCTTCTTGGTAACTGTGGGTTGACCTCTCTTCGTAGAGTACATTGAGTTTATTTTTGTCGTTTCATTTTTCGATACCTTCCTTGTACTTGTAGTGGAAGTTACATCATCTGGAGCTTGTCGAGGTATTTTTTTGCTGTTCTTTGGATATTTATCCGGCACCTTCATACATTTACTTTCATGCCCTCTTGCCCATGATTCTTGAGTCATTGGACCCATGGGATCAACTTGACATTTATCCGCTTTTTTGTAGTAGGTTCTTCCGGGTTTGATGCCGTAGTCGTAGAATTTGCTCTTGACGTTTCGCCAATCGTACTGTCGGCTTCTTCAGAAGGACTCTGACTGGTGAAATCATTCATTGTCGTGATTTATGTAGCAGCTGTTCCGTTTGGCTGGTAACGTACCGTCTGCCAAATTCTGCTCAAGCGATAGCCGTCTTCTCTGTTAAAGTTGTTGGGTTGCTTCATTATCTCCAGAGATTCTCTCACAATTCTTTGGTGGTAATGGTGGTATTTATCTGCATTGTTACCCTTGGTTATAGTAGTTGCGGCAGTAGGTTTAATATCAGCTGGGCATTTGTCAACACGGTGATGTTTAGCGTGATGACAGAAAGCTTGGTTTAAAACCGTTTTAATGAAGTTTTCTTCATCAAATATTGTTAAATCACTGCTGTTTGCTTTTTGAGTACAGGGGAATCGAGTAGTTAACGTTCACATTAACCTTTTCAAATGTAGGAAGATTGACTTTAGAACGAGATGGCGTTTCAGTTGACGAACCGATACTCGGAGCTAGCGTGCACAGAAACGATATGGCTGTTACAGCTAACACCGTATACCAACTATAGAAAGTGTAGCCACGCCTTCAGCTTTGTATTTCTTTAGTTTGTTTTTGTTTTTCGTCTTGCTCACCTTGTGATCCAGTCGTTCTCTGAAGTTGTCATATTCGTAGTCATGCTCGATCTTCTTCTCTTGGAATAGTTCATTTAACGTTAGAAAACATTTTTTCTTCAGGGCGGCTTGCGACCTAGTAATATAAGGCAGCTTTGCTCGTCTGGCGGTACAGACGATACACTACTATTTGGTTGCTATGACACTCATTCACATCAAGAATGGTCCAGGACGAGTTGGTGCTTACATCTGATGAACTGTCACATTCTCGAGGAGCACTCATAGTAAAATCAACGCGATTGCACTTAAGGACTGAGAATTTTTGCTTTGATGGAAGTTTGGAAAAATTTATTCAAGTCAATGAAGTATTATACTAGCATAATAATTACCATCAAATGAATAAAAACCGGTACTGACAGCTTCAGAACTTGCTTTGATGTTTTCTGTCCTTTATTTGAACACCCGATTTTTCTTAAAAATTTTTATAAATCAGACAAAATAGACATCAAGTCCTATCAAAAATAAACAAGGGCTATATAAATCTGCAAAAATGGCTTAGTTGTCATGGAAAGGCGTTGACATACATAAACAAAAAGTAGGCAACGAAATAAAAATAATTAAAAAGAACTTTTGTTAAGGACATCTTGCTGTAAAGGTTAATTTTACAGAAATATACTTTTGACTAGCCCTGTATAATTACAATTGCGTATATAACTTTATTGTTATATCGATTAGGTACACCATCGTTTGCAATTTTATTCTGTTGTTCTTGTCCTGAATCCTGAAGATTTTTTAAAATAAAGTAAGAAAAACAGATTTTTTTGTGTACGATCGTTAATTTTATCTAAATTTGGTCCAGCACAATTTGTTTGGTCACTTTTTGAAAACAATATCTGGTAAGTGGCCACCGCTGGCACCTATGCACAAATCAGCCCGTTTTTCGGCATTTTCCATCACTTTTTTGAGTGTTTCCGGGTCAATACCAGCGATTTCGTTGCGTATGTTGGTCTTAAGTTGTGCGAGGGATTGAGGTTTGTTAGCGTAAACCTTACTTTTCAACTACCCCCATAAAAAAAAACTCAGGAGAAGTCAAATTCGGTGATTTCGGTGGTCAGTCAAAATCGTCCTTTTTTGAGATGAGACGATCCGGAAACATTTGCTTCAATAAATTAATCGTCTCATTGGCTGTGTGGCATGTCGCGCTATCCTGCTGGAACCAATAATCCTCCATTTCATATGCATCCAGCTCAGATGCCAAAAATTCGCGAAGCATTGCCCTATATCGCACGCCATTGACAGTAACCGTCGCGCCATTGTCGTCTTCAAAGAAGTACGGACCAATGATCCTATCGACACAAACTCCGCACCAAACTGTGACTTTTGGCGAATGTAAAGGCGCTTCGAATATCAATTGAGCGTTTTCAGTCCCCCAATAGCGAACATTGTGCGTATTGACGCTTCCGCACAGCGTAAAATGTGCCTCGTCCGTCATGATTACACGACTCCAAAAATCAGGTTGGCTGGCGAGGATGTTTTGCATGTTTCGACTGTACTCGATGCGACGGGGCTTGTCAGCCGGCAATAAACGTTGAGCCATGTGCATCTTGTAAGGGAATAAACGCAAATCGACCAAATCGACTCTCAAAATGCGTCGCAATGTTGTCGGCGACAGGCCAAACTCCTCCGACTCCGACGATATGAGGTGTTCGGATGGTCTTGAACATCGGCTCGTACGGCATCAATGACTTCATTACTTCGACACGGACGTGGCTTAACTTTGGGTGTGAATGTTGCCAAAGACCCACTTTTGTTGAATTTGGTCACTAACTTGCGAATTGTCTTCGCTGAAGGCACTTTTTTGCCGCGATACTTTGCTCGGTACGCGCGTTGAGCAAGCGTAACTGAGGAATTATTTTGGAAATAAAATTTCACAATTTCGGCTCTTTGTTTTGGTGTGTAATGCTCCATGGTAAAAATTGTACTGCTTTGACGTTTCTAAAATGGTCGATAACTTGTCAATCGCACATCGGGCAAGGAAGTTATCCAAGAAGAACATCAGTTACCACAAGATGGCGCACCCGATATATTGTGAATGGAATTTATTATAAGATTTGTGTTCAAGATTGACATAAAAAATCGAAAAATATATGTATATAAATGTTGTTAACGCACAATTGTGCAACTGCTGCTTCTATCCTGGTCCAGGAGGTGGTGAAACATCTTGTTGATTGCTGTTTTCACGTGCGTCCGGCGTGCACAACACCAACTGGTCACCTATTGTCACAACATAAATGATAAATAAATGATGACAAAAAATTGCGTTCTTGCGTTAAAATAGGTCAAAAATAATAGCAAAAGTAAGGAGTTCTCTTCCCGTAATATATTAAAAGAAATGAGAGGCGAATTGCGAGTCTGTCAGAATAACAAATAAAATAAATAACGCGAGGACGTTACAAATGTGTCAAGTCATTAGATATATTTAGACAAATTCCCTGAAATACGGGCTTTTCAGAAGAATATATATGTAGATACTTATATACCATAGTCAGACAAATTTTATGTTAAATATAATCTATTGTTATTTTCTGAAAAGGCAGTTTCTTTAAACATCTACATTATCAAGGATTAGGACACTAACAGCAGTAAATTATGACCAAAAACTTGCCGAATCACTTCTCATCCGAAATATAATTGCGCTAGATGATACCTCACAATAATTGTGTTCTATGCATTATGCGCAAATTACTATATTGACCAACTTAAGTATGTGCCTTGTTTTTCACAAAAAGGAAGTTTGATAAGATCGTATCGCTGACGAACACATCACCACCAAAAATCACTGTCAGGAGGCCTTCACCTTGATGTTAAAAGAACACTTTTTAAAATAACTAAATATAATAATTAATCAAACTAATTCAAAGATATTTTGTAGAGGGTATACCTTTCAAATTATCGAAATCACTTACCCCAGATATTAATATAGCTTTTGATAATATTTAATTAAATTTGTGTTGTCTGCCTTCAAAAACTTATACGATATTAAATGCAATATTTAATACATTTTAAATAAATCTGGTTCATTTTTAACAATTACCTTGTAAATCGAGAATAAAATTGGCAACACTGGCCCACATTAACCGTCAGCGCCATTGTTATACACTTCAGTCATTTTAGCTTTTTACAATCTGTCTGGTGTTTGCAACTCAAGATGCAACAACTTGTTTGTCATGTCTGCGCGCGCGTATTATGAGATCAGAAAAGTAACTAAATTACTCCCAAGTAACTAAGTTACATCAGAGTAAATAAGTTACTAAGTAACTTAGCTATTTTCATGTCACTTAGTTACTGAAAAGTAAGTTAGTTACGGTACAACGATAAAAAAGGTACAGTTACAGTTACATTTTTAAATAGGAACTATTTTATTAGTTACTTTTTGACTCGAATTAAGGGTAACTAAGTTACTATAACTAAGTTACCAAATGTAACTTAGTGACTAAAAGGAATCTTAGTTACAAGTTCTTTCCCAGCTCTGTATTCACTATATACCAGCATTTCATGATATGCCAGATTTCATTATGGGAATGGGTCTCCGATATATAGACATAACTCATGTATTTCCACAGTCAAATAAGTATAGTCGCGAACCGAAATAGTGAATTTTGACTTTAGCTATCTTGCCAACAATGCGAGATGGGCCAAACAAAGATAAGTTGGCAATAAACTGCAAATTTGTATTTGCATTTGGATTTTTACCTGCTGGTCCTTACACTTAAACCCATTTAGCAACATCGGTTTTGAAGAGGAAGGCGAAACGAGGAAACCTTAATTTGCACTTAATTGTCGACTCTTTACCGTCTGTCCCACCCCGCATTGTTGGCAAGTTTTACAACGTAAAGTCAAAATTAACTATTTCGGTTAGGCGACTATAGTAGTTTTGATACAAACGCTACATAAAAATTTTCACAAAAACCACTACACTTTTAACTTCTTATAACAATAGTAGTCCTAGAGACATTATATCCATATATTGAAATACAGGACTGTCAAATATGGCAACTACGAATTCTTTTATAGAACTCTACCTATACTTCTTGCTTTTTGTGTATGACTTTTGATCCATGCAGGAGGTTTTAATTCCCTGTTTGAGTATAAAGATATCTGCTGCTGAGGCACGTCAAATACTCTCATATATTTATGGTGAGATCGCTTCTAGAACGGTGATTTTCAGTTCGAAAACCGGAATAACGCTGGGTGAGAAGTTCTTCGTTGAGGCAGAATTGGAGGCACTACTTAATGAAGATTTGTGTCAAAGTTAAGAACAATTCGCGCAATCACTGGGAGTAACTCAACAAGTAATTCTAATGCCCCAAAGATTGGGTGCCATAGAGTTGATGTTTGTTTACTTGAGAACAGTTGCGTGAAAGGCAAAGACGAAAGGGATTTCTGTATCCCATTGTGATTGGGAACTCCAAGCAGAAAGTCATTGTGATATCCTGGCCATGCCTCATTTCGACGGCCATACCGAATATTCAGTGCTCTGAGACAATCACATGTGATTTTTATTGAACGGAATCAGTGTTAGAGAAAGGATAAAATGATTTTGTAGCATGATAATGCTTGACCCCATGTTATCAAAGTGGTCAAGACAACGTTGAATTTGGAAGGCCTTCGCCTTCCACCGTATTCTCCAGACGTTGCTACCTCTCACTATCACTTGCTTGCATCAATGGCTCACGACCTGAGCGACCAACACTTCAGGTCTTATGAAGAAGTAAGATATTAGTTCGATTGGTAGATCGCTTCATAAGATCACCAGTTTTCTCAAAGCGGAATTCGTACGCTGCCCGAAAAATGGAAGGAAGTGGTGGCCCGCGATGGACAATACTTTGAATTATAAATATCTAACCAGTTTTTTTAGAATAAAGCCTCGGAAATTAATTGTTGAAGCAAAGCGGTACACCTATGTACCTGTATTTTTGTTTTTTACTTCAAATACATGCAAGATTTGGAGCAATGCATAAACATGTTGATGAGCGCAAATACAAAATAGTCCCCATACAATAGGTGCGTATTAATTGTAATAAAATAGTGAGATAGCATTCAAGTAACCTCGCTCTGGCTTGTCACTATAAATAAGCTTTAAATGCGGTCCACAAGATGCAATATTTAGTAATTGTAGAGTTACAGTGATGACAAGTGCTGAAGAAGTTGCAAGTGCGCTTGCAAATATTTTGAAAAAGTGCAACATCGAAACAGTTAATTCCGATGTTGTTAACGTTACTTCTAAAGGTGATGGCTATCTCGGTTTGCTCTGGTCAGCAAAGGTAACCACTAGAGATAGCAGTGATAAAGTGCTGCATCTTGTTTTAAAAGTAACGAATAATGCGCTTGAAGCTGGAGATATTATATCACCGCAAGTGTTCTTTCGGCGCGAAGCTTACGTATATGAAATAGTATTTCCCACTTTTGAAAAATTACAGTGCGCCATTAGAACTAAGAATGCCTTTACTAGTTACCCAAAGCTTTATGGTACTTCTCTGAAAAATACAAAAGAAATGTTGGTAATGGAAGATCTTAAAATGAGAGGTTACCAAATGTGGAATCGTTTAACACCTATGGATAAAGATCATATTTCAAGGGTTATGGAGGAATATGGTCGCTTTCATGCCCTTTCCTACCTGTTGAGGGATCAAAAACCGTTGGAGTTCAAGCAAGTTACTCAAAGCTTAGACGACGTATTAGCTAATTTAATAAGTACAGATTGGGTAGTTGTATATGAATCTGCTTGTATTAAGGTTGCAGAAATGCTGGAACTTAATGGCTACAGCAAAGCAAGCGAAAAAATTGAACAAATGAAAGATGAAGTCATGGATATCCTTACCAGTTACGCCAAAAAGGATGATAAATATTCTGTAATTTTGCACGGAGATTGTTGGTGCAACAATATAATGTTCAAGTATGAGGTAAGCGAAATTTTGCTTTGTCGAGTTTTTGCTGCAATAAATTTGTTTCTGTATAGGACCATGGTGGATCATCAAGATTATCAAATGTATGCTTCATTGACTGGCAGCTTTCTAGAATGGGATCACCTGTACTCGATCTTCTGTATTACTTTTTTGCGTGTGCTTCTGAATCAGAATTGCACCAAATGGATTTGTACTTGCAGAAGTATTACAACAGCCTCTCGTTATTTTTAAGAGACGCGGGTTCTGACCCTGATGTTCTGTTCCCTTATAAAACGCTGATGGAGCACGTCAAAGATTATTGTAAATACGGACTTTTATTGACTATGGTTGTTTTAAAGATAACACTAACAGATAAAGATGAAACACCAGAAGTCTCAAAGGATGGACTACAAAATGCAGTGAAAAAAACAATTCGACGTCAGGACATTTACGAGAAAAGAATAAGGGATATTGTGCTGTATTTAGAGGATAAGGAATTAATATAGCTTATGTATTTATGCTGTACCTTATCACAATCTTTAGCTTCTATTGGGCCGAGTACTTTGTATCTGCAGTTCAGTAATAAAATGGCGACCGCAACTTAAATTTGTTTTTCACAGCGTTTAAATACTGAAGCTTCTTTATTTTTTACATCACTGATTCCAAAGATGCTTAATGCTCTATGGAAGTTAGTACAACCTGTTACAATAGCGGGGAGAACGTATAAACATTATAAGGAGATTTAATTGGGTTTTTTGCAGGTAAGTTTATGTTCGACCTAACTTTGACATTTAATTATCGACGGTAGTCGGGGTCCATAGAGCGACAGTTTAAAGTACTACGTAGTCACTTTAACTTTATTAGAGATAAGCTAAACAACTGTATGATTAAACGTCAGATTTGCTAAACAAATTTTTACCTTAGGCTAGCCTACGATGATGCACCTATACACACAACGTAGTGTGATAAATAATGAAACTGTGTTTGGTGTTACTGTTACATTGACATTTTGACAACACATCTAACACAGTTTTATTAATTAGCACGGCCAATTTGATAAAAAAATTGATTTAGTTAAGCGGTGAAAATGTAAATCCTAACATTCAACTGCAATTTTCTAGGAAATTGTCAATTTTAACCGCATGAACAAATAGTACCTTTTGTGTTTACAAGGTCCAAAGATAAAAAAAAACATATATTTTGAAAAAAATACTTAACTGTTATAAAGTTGAGGGGTATCAAATAATAATAGCCAAAATTTGGTGAAATTATATCAACCGCTCTATGAGATATTTTTGAAAAACTGTTTCTCTTCCCCTATGTTTAAGAGTCAATATCTCAGAAGGCGGGCTTTATTTCGAAAAAAGTTATACCGTAAAATAGTGTTATTTTTGCACCAATTTTAAGATTCTGAGAGGTTGCCCATATAATGCGGGACACCCTTTATAGCCGTATAAAGGGACTACTTTCGTCTAGTTTAATATTACATTCATCATAATTTTAGAACGAAAGTTTTGCAGATACTGAAGAAAGAACAGACAAATCCTGTAGCAAATGGTCGTACCTATTTTCAGAACTGCTAAATTCATTGTATTTGTGATGAACACTGCTCATCTGTAGCTTCCCTTTCAGAGCCAATAGTATTCTCACTGATGTCCGTTTTCTAAATCATTTATTAACTGAGAATTATCCACTACTCCAAGTGTTAATGGCATAGAACATTTGTAATTATGGAAAATGTAATACTTTAGGTACTACTTAGTTTAATTTTAAATTTTAAAGGAGTGAAAATCTGAACACAAAAGTTGTTTGGTGTTTCTGTTGCTAACCGATTACACCAAACAAAAATATAGTAAGTACCAGTTTCCTAGCAAAATGTATCAATAATTAGTAAATAGTTTGTACCATCATGAATGCTTGAATCTAAATTTCAGCTGTTAGAATTACAATTGTAATCAACACAGTTATTACCTTGCATGATTTCAGTTTTGTAAATAACATAGGAATGGCCAGTGGTGATTACAGTTATTAAGCAGTATAATAGATATAACCACATGGTTTCAACTATTTTCGCAAAATATTTGTACACAAACAAGTAAGCTTTGCACGCATGTTATAAATGTAAGCAAATGATCATCACATTCAGTCGAAGTGTAGCTGTAATCATGATAAATTCCACTGAAGTTAGTAGTGCTGTTGAAAACATCTTAAGAAAGTGTAATATCGACACTAATAATATCGATGTTGAGAATATCACTTCCAAAGGAGATGGTTATATGGGCTTGGTCTGGTCAGCTAAGGTAATCACTGGGAATGATAAATTGCTACATCTTATTGTAAAGGTAGCAATTAATACGCCCGAATTCAGAGATCTGGTACCAGTCGAATTCTTCTTTAGACGAGAAGCCTATATTTATGAAACAGTTTTCCCTGCTTTTAAAAAGTTACAAATCGAGATTGGAATCAAGAAACCTTTTACTAACTACGCAAAATTCTATGGATCTGTTCTAACAATCGGAAAGGAAATATTGGTAATGGAGGACCTTAAAGAGAGAGGATTCCGATTGTGGGACCGATTGACTCCTATGGATGGGACTCATCTTTCCAGAGTTATGCAAGAGTATGGTCGTTATCACGCTCTTTCGTTTATGTTAAGAGACAAAAAACCTAACGAATTTAAAAGAGTAACTCGATCCATTGATGATGTCTTCGTAAATCTGATAACGCCCGATGTTTTACTCATGTACGAAAGTGCCTGTATTAATGTTGCAAAAATGCTAGAGTCTGGCGGTAATGATCGTGCAGCAGAGAAAGTCAAGGATATTAAAAACGAAGTTGCTGATATTCTCACCAATTATGCAAAAAAAGACGACGACTACTCCGTGCTTTTGCACGGAGATTGCTGGTGCAATAATATGATGTTCAAGTATGAAGTAAGTATTTAGTTTGTCTAGAACAAATTATAGTTTTTAACGATTTACAACTCATTAGAAAATTGCTGTTCTGTCAGGACGATTTTAGACTCAGTGGGTTATTTAAAATGGTTATAAATTTCTATTACAAAATATTACGTTTTACGACCTTTAACGGTTAATTTAGTGTGGCACGCTTAGCAAAATGTCTTCCATAATTAACAGGACGTAATGAGGGCACATACAAGTATAGCATAATTATAAATTCCTATCATTAGCAAATATTATATTGTATTGGGTACTATGTCGTCTGGAGCAGTGATAAAAATGTTTCAGTATCTTCTCCTTCAAAATTAAATGCAAAATTTGTTTTTGAATACATTTCAAATGTCGTGTGATCCCAAATATATAGGGTGATTCAGGAGGAAGTGACAAATATTTTGGGAAATGGGATTATTCACAATTCTGAACAAAAAAATTGGTATCGACTTGTAGGTACCTTAAAAAACGCTCCGTTTACAACCTTAGAAATTGAATTTAAACAACCACTTTTTCTAGAATGTCTAAGTAATCAAGAAATTTGAAATTGAACTGTAAATAGGAGTCTGAATAAATTTCACTTAATTGTGACAGTAATCGTTTTTTTATTTGTCATGGTCTTGCTGATGGGATACGAATACCCCATTTCTGTTTAAGCATGTTCAAATAAAATGTCGTGTCGTTTATCTCGAAAACGGTTAATCTTATCGACATACAAAAAGAATGACTTTTTTGGGCAAAAAGAATGATAGATTTTAAAAATTATGTCAGAACCGTGAAGCCACTAAGGGATGAAAAGTGATTGAGAAGAAAAGGGTAACTACCCTTAACTTTTCTGCCCCTTACTGAATGTAAGAAAATGAAAATGTGTCTGAAATCAGGCCCTTCTATAGCTATATATTTAAATATTTCTAAATCACTGAGATATTTGAGAAAAAGTGGTTGTTTAATTACAACTTCTTAGAGTTATATCTCTGAAACGGAGCGTTTTAGGGTATAAAAAAACCGCTGCAAATTGAATCAATGCTACCTACACTATACGATCAGTAATCAGGTTTTGAGCATTTATTCTCTCTACACATTTTTTCTAAGACAAACAGTCCTCGTGACATTAGCAAAAATATATAAATTTTTAAAATTGGTTTTTCCAAATAACTCGAAAATTATTAACTTAACGACAAAAATAACAAGAGTGCTTTCTAATCCGAAATTTGATTTTCTATATAATACCAAAATTAAAAAAAATCATACGAGCAGTGTCCAAAATAGTTTTTTTGGAAATATTTCGAAAACTTAAAAATTTTGGATAAATTTTCCAAGACACTTTTTGTGAGAAATTTTATTTCCTATCTGATGGTATTTTCATTTTTTTAATATATTAAATAAATTTGGAGATATTTAGGAAAAACAGTTTTCTTTAAGTGACGTTTTTTTGGTAGTATCTTCTAAACAGTTTGCTGCACCGAAAATTTATAAGAACGAATATTACTCCCAGTTGTACTACTAATTACATACTAAACCAAAAAAAAATAAAAATTTGCAAAAGGGTAATTACCCTCCAATTTCCGATACCCTACTTACCCCACAAACAATAGGTCGCTTAGGGTGGTTGAGATTTATATGTTTGCCAAAAAAAGTTCATATATTAAGTCTTTCGAAAGTTATCGTGTCCACAAAGACAAACAAAACTACAGACACACAGACAAGAAATTTGTTTTTGCTCAATTTTTTTTTGCGTTTTCGACCATTTTAAAACGAATGAGCAAATAAAAATTTTTGGAATTTTTTTTCGCGATACAATATTTCCCATCCGTTGGATGTGGAAGTAATTAATGTGCTACACCGAATTAAAAAATGATACTTAGTCTGCAATTAAAATTTTCTTACAAATATTAACAAAAAGAGAAATATTACTAAAAATCATGCAAACAAAACAAACTGTTGGTATTCATTCAATTACATTGGTTATTAAAAGCACTCTTACCTTTTCACTGCTATTATTGTAGTTACTTGAACAAAATGGTTCTTTCAACTTGAAAAAATCATTTTAATTAAAACTTTTTAACCATACGATATTATAATTTCGAGAAACAAGGATATATCAGAACATTAAGACCGTGGTCCAGGTCAAATGTTTGTCTTTCTAGCACATGAGGAAACTGGCTTCATTGAGCGGGTGTTCCATCTTTACTCTTATAGTATTATAAACAAACAAGTTACGTAGCTTCTGGACCAAAATTACACGAGAAAAATAATCTAACTAAAAATATAACAAAAAATTTCTCTAAAAGAAAACTGCAGGAACTGACACAGTTGTTATTTGTAATAAGTCGAAACGTTTAAATTATTTCATAAAAAGGTGTAAAAAGTTACAATACTTTTAAATGAGATGTATAATTCGAGCTGACCTATGTTAAATAATATATTTAATCTACATTGTTAGCTAAGAGCTTCATCTATTCTTAACTTACACTTAATCTCTCTTTTAGCATATAGATAATGGTTTTTTAATTTTGATTTGAAGACAATAATACTTGTTTAAGCATAATATTGAATTGTATGCGGCTCTCCGTGTAATTTGATTAATTTAATTGTTTTACAGGAAAACGAAGGTTCATCAAAATTATCAGATATGTGCTTCATCGACTGGCAGATTTCTAGATTGGGATCACCTGTACTCGATCTTCTATACTACTTTTTCATGTGCGCGTCCTCCACAGAACTACAACGGTTAGATAAATATTTGAAGAAATACCATGACAGTCTTTCTTCGTTTCTTGAAGAAGGAGGATGTGATCCAGATGCTTTGTTTCCTTTTGAAGTACTTACAAGGCACGTCAAAAATTATTGCAAGTACGGGTTTTTATGGACATTGGTTGTCTTAAGAATAACACTCACCGACAAAGATGAAACACCGGAAATGTCAAAGGATGGAATGGATAAAGCCCTGAATGGATTGATCAGGCGCCAGAATATGTACGATGCCAGAATAACAGATTTGGTTTTATATTTGATCGATAATGCGTTAATTTAGTTTTGCTTTTTACATTTCTAGATATTAGTAATATAAACTGTTACGATTAGCTGGCATGGTTTCCTTTGTTTTGTAAATATGTTACGTGTAGTAAAAAAAGTATACATTTTCCATTCTATATTGCACTCTACTAATAAAACCGATTCTGTCAAAAAGTTGGAAGCGGGGAACTAATGAAAAGGTGTAATATAGAGGATGCGGCAGAAATAACTGTCCGTTTCGGAAGCAACTTTAAATAAGTATTAGTCGTCTACTTCCAAAGTATTCAGTCTGACTTTGAAGTAGTCACTGTACTTATGTTTTAAATTAGTAGTATGAACTTAAGTTTAAGGACTGATGTTAAAGGAATAAATTAAATTAAAAGATAAATGAAATTATCTTGTGTCTCCTTTTGACTATTTTTAAGACTTTTCTGGCGCCTAAAAATTTTTTATAACATTAAATACTGATCTGACAGATGGGTTGCATTAGCTACACCCATATGTATGAGTTTTGATAACTGTTGAGGAGATAAAAAATTGCATGCAAATAAGAATTGTAGGTTTCATCCAGTAAAACTATTCGCGTTTACAAAGATTGGTTCATTTTATCAAAACAAATCACTGATTTTATTTTCTTATTTTTTGTATTATATTATTTTCATAATTTGGCGGCTTATTCCATTTCGAGTATAATTTATCAAGCGTGCATGTTACATGCTCTGCAAATTACTCAAATTACAGAAGTACTCTTCCCCAGAGATTCTGCAAGCGTGCAATTTTACATTCTAACCACAATAATTAACAGCTTTGTTATAATAATGGTAATGATTTTAATTGCAATAAAAATTACTTTGGTCATTTGTTAGTAAAGAACGTAGGTTTCCTTCTAATTTTGTGTGTATTTGGTATGAATAATACTCTGGTTGCAATCCTTGCAAATAAAATACGCTATTTGTTAGAAAATTTTCATCAACTTTAAACAGTAAAAATAGTAATTTATAAAAAAATTTTTATAAACTCAATTATTTAGCACAAAAAGTTTTCTCGCTGCCTGCCTGGAGAAACTATCTGACCTAATATTAATGGTTTGCGAAAAAAATCGTCTGTAAATTACAGTAAAGTAGGTACGATTTTATTTTTTAAATTCTCAGCAATTGGGTATTTGCCATGAATCTATATTTTATTAAATTGCATATTAATAGGTAGCGTCTAATCCACAAACCAGCTGTGGCAGCTTATAAAATTGAAAAAATGGATCGTAAGGTGTATTTTTTATGTTAAAAATGTGAATATTTAAAGGGACCGCCAAAACGCGAACATATTGGCCGTGACGTCAGGTGTATTGTAAATGGCAGCTTGTTTAAATCTGGGGTCAGCGCGTCACGTGTCTGCCTCAGCCCGTCAATTTATCAGTTTGTTGTTTGCGTTCATTTTGTGACAAGCGAATTAAAATACGCCAAGAAAAAGTGAAATACTTATGAGTTACGACTTCTGAAGGCATGTTCACTGTTATGGAATTTATGTACAGCGACAAGCGGTTCAACGCGGCAGAGATGAGGAACGTAAAAGCAACAGCATAAGTGAACTTTTTATAAAATTAACGTAGCATTGATAATTTGATCACAGTGGTTTGTTGGAAACATACTATTTGGAAACATAAAAATGTAAGAATCAAAGATGTACCCTAAACTTGACATTTATTTTAGAGGTCAGAATAAATATATTTTCGGGACACTTGCGGCTCGTTTCCGCTCTGGCTAACAGTCGAATATATGGGGAACAACGTCGTTCTTTGTTATAACATTTCCCTCTATCAACTTAAAACGTATATAATTTTTCATGTCCTCTTCAAGCTATAACAAAATGGAATCTGAATAATAAACACTTATAACCCCAAAAAATAATAAAACTTATAGTAAGAATTAAAATGATCTTCACAACAGAAAAACAAACTTTGCAATTTTGGCATATCACGTCTAGGAATCTTACACAACTTTTTCATACGTTTATAATCTCAAGGAACGGATACAAAAATTTTGTTAGCTGTACTGACTGAAGTACTTTTATAACCATGTACACAACAACTCTWGTTTTCGTKTCCATACATGCTTGTAGAACTACACAAATCACTTTTTGGTGCGACCTCTTACACTGTCATTTCAATAAACACCACACAAAAGCTTTTCCAATACAAGAACGATACTAMACCATTAAACAGCACGCTCCTCGGTAATGTTTACATGACACTCGACGTCACGAGTTGAATAACCTTGGATAGAAGCGTTTTGGCGATAACTACTAAGATTCGAATTTCACACCTGAAATTCTCTACCTAGAAATATTTTTTTGTTTTTTTTCTAACATGCGTACGATAGATATGCACTTCAAGATTCATTTTACGTAATTTTCAAAAAAAGTGAAAATACCCAATTTGCCAATGCAAAAATTAAAGTAATTATTGTCCTCCATATTTAAATATTTCCAAACTAAAAATATCATGTTCTTGTAGTAATTCTGAACAAAACAGTCAAGTTTTAGCATAATATTTTACTATCTTTGTTTTTCTTTTTGCATTTGGAGTAGATGTTAATATAAATTAATTTAGTTATTATTCAATTTATTGTGTCAAAACAATTCGTATTTTTAAGACAGACGTCAAATAAAACGAATGACATATTTAAGTCAAACTTCACTGCAAACTCCTCTTCCTGTATGGTGCCGAACATTTTTACAGAGATGGAGTTTGTTCACTATTGTATTCTATTGTGTTCTATTGTATTTTCAGTAAACTATCCGAACAGGGGGTGTGTAAAAATGGCGCTGTTGAGTACCCACTTCGGTCACTTGATTTGACATCTCTGGACTGCTTCCTCTGGGAGGGGGTCAAGGATGTCTGTATCGACAAGAACGTGCAACAAAAGATGAGGTATATGAAGAAATAGTAGTTATGTGCTGCCTTTACATCAGGTAGGTACACTAAAAGCTATAATTCGGTGTGCACTTCAGCGCCATTGGCGTCGTTTAAAAGCTGGTGGTAGAAAGCTCTCCCAGAGCTAACGATTGTCACGTCATTTCAAATTTGTCATGAGATGGATTAGTATATAGATGCAGTACATTTTTGGACCCCTACTACCACAATGTGATGTAAACACCAACACCATGTTGAATTAATAAACAAGTAAATAACAGTAACATTAGATTTTAAACCAAAACCTGTTGCGTAAGACATTTCGATGTGTTAACTCGAAGTAAACCTTACATGAAGATTTCAAATGTTTTGCTTCATTCAAAGCTTTTCGAAACACAACTGTTTTAAGAAGAATAAGTCTTTTGTTGTAGGAGAACTATAATAATGTTTCTGTTACATTACAATTATTTGATCATAATAGTATAAAAACGGAATACTATTAAAAAGGTGCACCTACGGGCTGAATCATTAGTTCGTGGACCTACGACAAAAAAGAATTCGAATGCTGTAGATATATAACATTTACCGTAATGATTTAAACGTACCTGTACATGTGGTGGTGTAGATAATACGTAAAGAGTAGCATCTGCTATGTCTTCCGACGAAAGAAAGGGCATGTTTTTATACATGTCTTGCATTTGTTTAGGTATTTCGACAAATTTTTTATCACGAGCCCTTTCAGCCATTTGCGTGAATGTTGCGCCTGGACTTAAACTCTGAAAATTAAGTATTTCATTACATTATATTGTCAAATAAAACTAGTGTTGGTAATGGATATATTTAATTTTTTGATACGTTTTGATATTGTAGCGAAGAAGCAGGAGAATTGAGCGATTTCTTGGTAGGTACAGAGTTTGTAGATTTAGCGAATTTAGCATTCATTTGGTTTTACATTTACAGTTGTGCCGATGGTCATTCAAATTTCTCAAAAATCTGTGCAGCGTTATGACCAACAGCAATAATTTTTAATTTTTTTTTTAACAAATTGATGATGGAGGTCTCACACCACCAAAACATGTTCATTTAACTTTCTTACTTTTATTATATTCTCTGTAAAGTGGACGGTTCCTGTTTTCTTAAGTTTTTATATATTTTTTTTGTTACACCTGTAGGAAATTACTGGAATAGTCCTGAGTCCAACTAGCCCTTTTATAGTGCGCTGGTGCACTGCTCCCCATCGTAAATACTGAAATACAGGATTCCCTATGTGTGGTATGCACATGCATTTTCAAAAAAGGGATTTTCTCCACCCTGCACTTCCATGTGCAATATATGTTTGTAGTGGATTGATTGGCATTGATGATGTCTCTTTTCGACCACGTGCAAATGACTACAACCTTAGACATAGCTTACGAACTTTAATTGTTCATCAGACGACAACAGCAAATCTTAATTGTTCCATTTGCACAAAATGAAACATCTCTTTCAGTAAAAATTACTAATTCTTTGATTTTTTAACTTGGTGCAGTATGCCAAAGTATTCACTACTGATGCGGCAAGCTATACTTAGCACAACATCGACAGCACATATTCCTCAAGTCGTTAATTTAAATGACTTGCGTGTACGACCAGTCTCTGTAATTGGAGCTATTAAATATATCACGACTACTTTAAATACAAAAAATTCTTCATAGAAGAAGTTCTTTTTTTAATCTGTGATAAATATTCTAGCAATATAAATATTGCAGGAAACACGGTGTTTTCTATATAAATAAGACATTATTTTGCAAATATAATAATCTGTTGGCGATTTCCGCAATTCCTTTCAAATCTGGTATTTTCACGACTAAACTATTTTTCATTTCTTAGCCTACTTTTAAAATTTATGGGTAATATACATAATTATTTGTATTCCATATTTTTACAAATGCGTAATTTAGGAAAAGCCAAACTGATCGGAGCAGACCGCAAAAGACTGATAAAAAGTCAAGGATCGTGTAAGTTGATAGGGCATGTACGAATCAAATGAAACTTTTAAGAATGACATCTTCTGTATTTGCCACATATGTTACGACACGTGGGCATAATAAAGAGCTACAGCACATTAGAATCTTCGTCAGTGAAGCGGGAAAAAACTTATTTAGATGCAGTACTTTAAAACTTTCCTGTTTTACTTACAAGCCATGTATTTAGTAATAGATGACAGTTTAAAAACAACGCATAAAAATGTGCCGCTAGGAGATGTTTTAAATTTAGCGGTACGCCCATTCAGCCTGTAGTAATAGGCTGGACTGGACTAGAAATACCCCTACTCAGGGCGCCGAACAAACGATTCGGAAGCGTCCCTGTTTTTGCCGGCGAATTCAAGCTTTAATGTATTGCCGATAGGTGACGCCCCATGTTAAATGTTTAATTTTTGAATAAATTAAGCACAATGTGACACAATTTCCTTTTTGGTGGAAACACATTAGGTTTTATTTTCAATTCAAGTCATAAAACTACAAATAAGAACCATTCAGTTTATCGGCATAAATATAAAACTACCGTATAATAACAATGCTTATCGTAGTATAACAATTAAGAAGCTATGTACCACCGCACATTTATTTGTTTGCCTGCTCTAAGCCTCCTTAAATTTCGCCAAATCGAATGTTAAACAACGAATTTATAGCAAAACTCAAACTGTGATAAGCTCAAAAACGCTTAAAAGGTAACTGAAAGTGGTGAAAAAGTACTTAATTTAAAAAATTGAGCATCTAACGTTATCCATGTTGTAACTGTTCAGAGCACATTGAAAGTTTATATTGTATATTCCTGTGTCACGTCCTCCTATTGCATGATCATTATTGTGTGTTTCATTCTGAATAAGACGATAGAAAAAGTAAAAATCTTACACTTGTAAGTTGCTGCCATCTACCGGTTTCATGTGAAACCTCTATCGCCCTCTTTCTAAAGGGGGCTATTTTTGTAGCATGACAAATTGCAAAGGAGTCCACAGACTGGACTCACTTGACATTGACAATCACAAGCTAAAACCTAACAAACTAAAAGTAACTAATGTAAAATTTATTATTGATAACAATCCGTGTAAAATGAAAGTAATACCATATAAAAACTGTTGGATTAAGCAATAATACCTGTCTCAATAATAAATGTTGTTAATTTTTGACAGTATTACCCCGTAGGGGGTCTGGACCCGTCGGACTGCCCCTAAAATGGGAGTGTCTACCCGACCGTCGGACGGTTGTATATTCTGCGCAATTCGGCCGTCGGACGGTTAAATACCGCTAGTTATTTGACCGGCCGGCGCCGGCGCGGCGTGCGTACGCAAAATGAAAATGCAATATTCAGAATAGTCTTCACATTCATACATGGTATAAGTGAAAAGTGGAGATCAAGGTGCTGGCACTCCAAATAATAATATACAAAATTTTCAAGGTAAGCATTTTCAAAGTCTAGACACTAACAAAATATTGATAATACTGGGCTTGAAGGTTACGTGATTGATAAGACTATAATTCTGAAGTGGATTGCTAAATTACGAGAAGATATTTATAAAAAAAAATTCTCAACAAATGTGACATAAAGGATATGTTATATGGATGTTATTTATTACAGAAATAAATGTATATGCAATGTAATGAAATGAAATAAAAACAAATAAATAGGTACCTATATTTTGTATAAAAATGGAACATGGATATGTTCACAGTGCAATATAGCAGTGTCTGAGATGGCCACAAATCAGGTGTGTGATCGATGTTTAAATTGGTTTCATTTAGATTGCGTTGATAATAAATGTCCTAGTTGCAGTAGGTATTCGGTATTAGTGTTGTACTATATATGTCATGTCTTTGTTTTCTTGGATATACATCCTAGGAATAAGATAGTATGTAATCTTTAGATTTTATGTTTCTTTTTGTATGATTTTCTACATCTGTATATTTAACAGATTAATAGAATATTTATTTTTATTTTTTCATTACATTTTAATTTATTTAAATTTTAAATGTTAGCTAAGTTGCGGTATGTATGTGGGTATTCAGGAAGGTTTATTTAATGTAATCTTTTAAGAAGCCTTAAGCCTTAAGCCTTTATATTATAAAATTAACTATTTTTTTTTGGATAATGCGATTGTTCTGACATTTTGCATACGCCTGCCGCGCCGCCGGCCGGTCAAATAACTAGCGGTATTTAACCGTTCGACGGTCAATTTACATACGATAAACTGCCGTCCGACGGTCGGGTAGACACTCTCCCCTAAAATACGCCATTGGCTGGCAGTTCATAAAACTTTCCGTATTCCTTCAAGCATTATATCGGAAAAGATATGAATGCCACATTAGTAATTTTTTAGAAAATATTTAATATTCTGGGAATTGACATTATTTTTTTTTGGTAGGGCTAACTTCCAAAACCTTACCGTAATTTTGATTTTGCTTCCTATAGAGTTTAACTCATTCCTTAGTGTTTCCGTCAGTGCAGTTACTGCAAATTTGGAGGCTGGATAAACGTTGAAAAATGGTATGGGGGCAATCTTGTGCCCCAACATACTGTTGATATGTATAATGTGCCCGTCTACATTATTCGCTCTCATATCTTTAACGGCCTCTCTAGTGGCAATGCATAGGCCAAGAACGTTTAAGTCGAACGTACTCTTCCATACAGCTGCATCGCCGTCTACTAGGGTAGTTAATTGAGCTCCGCCTGCGTTGTTAACAAGTACATGAACAGGCCCCAAATTTTCCTTCACCCATGTAAAAGCTTGAAGGATGTCCTCTTCCTTGGTCATATCAGCTTTGATAGCGTAGAGTTTACCCTTTTTACTATTGAGTTTCTTTGAAAGATCCTCTACTTTTTCGTGTCTACGAGCGAGTCCCACTACCTGTAATAAAGCATCCCTTGTTTAAGTCTTTGTGGTAAGTAACAACTACATATAATGGTGTAAAAAGAACAAAGAAAGTAAAACTTATTGTTTGGTTATCCGATCATTCGATCGTATTAATAATAAAATCGATTTTGCTTTAATCGATCATTTATAGTAAATGTTGGAAACAGATTAATTAATAAATATATCTAAGGATTCATAGATAGTATTTAACTGAATAGAGGAACCTGTAGAGTATGAATCATCTTTGTAGCTGTTTCGTGTTCAACCGAATAGCACTACAATTGATGATTATGATAAACCCTCTTGAAGTAAGTGCAATTATTATGAAATTAACATGGTAAAGAGTTAAAGATAAAAAATTGCCGATCTGACTATACGGAAATAGGCCATAATAATATAAATTTAATGGTCTCCTCTCTCCTACATGGAAAGGAGTTGAAGTTATAAAATTGCAGTCTTTCGACTAGCATGGCTGGTTTGTAAAATAACAAGTGAGTTCGAAAGAGCTTTGTTTTGATATAGTAGTATTAAAGCAGTCTGTTACTATAACGAAGATATAATATCATCAAATGTTTTGGTAAGCACAACCGTATTTTTTTATGTCATTATATTCCTTATTATGTAAGGAATTCATTTGGCGTAAAAACAACGAAAATGGGTACAATTAGGAACTTGCACGATTTTTTTCACTCTATTGTCTTATATAAAGTTCTCCGATTAGAAAACGGTGAGTACTTGTTTTATCTTAATGTTCATCTGTATACTAATAATAGAAGAAAATTTTTCGATTTTAAACGCGAGTCCAAACGTACCGTGATTGGCTGAATACACAATTGCGTCACGCAACAGTAACGAGTGGTTCCGCCCACCAAGGTCGCTCGCTGCCTAAAGTACGTCAAATGGAACAGTACGCGTCAAGCTGATTTCTGGCAGTAGCAAATACGCCCTCTGTTGCGTAGTAATTTGTGCATTACCGTAGCGTGACGTCACCGCCATATTAATGGCAGCCGTTTGCGCGCCAGTATTAATTATCTTTGGTTTAACTTCAGTCTGTGAAGTTATTTAACAACCAATCATCACTGAAATTGTGATTTTTTTCTCTATTTTTTAAAACTATTTTTTATGCAAGTTCCTAATTGGAAAATTGGTTATTTAACACGTGCATAAAATGACGTTCAAGAAATTACATAAAAAAGAAGGCGAGCATGTGTTTAAAGTGTGATCAGTCAGCTTGATACACCTAATCAATCCATATGTACCTGCTAATACTTCATTTTCCTTCTGACTGACTTGAATTTAGAAAGACAGTTCAAAAAATAACAGTACGCAAGAGGGTATAACGTGAAGTTTCCATTGAAAGAATTTAGAATGTACGCATGGTGGAATCTACAAATGATTACATTGTGTCTATTGATACCAATCACGTTTTTTTCTGTTTTTGGAACTGTTGATGTAAGTAATGCTAATGTAGTAAAAGACGACTTAATAAAAATAAAAAATTGCGTATCACACAAAACCAACCTAAACTGTCACCAAACTAACCCTAACATACACCTATAAATTCTAAATTTTAATTGTTCTTCAAATAATAATAAAAATGAAGAAAATTCAGGTACAATAAATTGTAATTTATATCAAGTATACTAATTGTTAATACATATGTAAATCAGAATTACTAATATATCTGTTCTTATGTCTGGAAATGCATGTTTACAATTTACATAGTCCCATATGCGATGTTACCTAACATAAAATATTAATGTCATATTATTAATATCAACCGATATTACAGTCAATAAATTGATAAGGACCTATAAATAAGGTCTAAAGTCATCAAAACAGCTTTAATTAGAATCAGACCCAAAAGAAGAAACAATATAAAGGCAATCAATAAATATAAAAATATGACATTGGCAGTGACAACTCTGAAATAAAATTTACAGTGACAACTCTCAAACAAGTAATTTAAATATGTGATCTTCATGTTTAATTAAAATGGTGCGTCTAACGGAGACTGAACGAATCTAAGTTTTGATGATGGTAGGTTATTTCCATAGGCTCCGTAGTCACCAAGAATATTGTCAATTTTTTAAAATTGAACACCAAAGCACACACAAAAACGATACGAAATTTAACATTTATTAGATGCTGAAGAAAATCCGACCCTATCCCTGAGTCAGGTGACAACAAACAGCGGCGTATACCACTCAACAATCCGATTGATCCATAAATTTCAGGAGCAAGTTCCTGAAAGACGCTCACATGAGAAGATGGGATGAAAACCCTTAATTTAAAAAAAATATTGTGTTTTCCGACAAACCAACCTTTTATTTAAACGACATAAACGGCATAATCAAGCATCACAATTGTCGCTATAAGGCACTAGAAAATCCATCATTTGGTTCATGAAGTACACATGCTACTTTTCGAAAATTTCTCAGATTTCTTCAGAGTTTTTCTCTGCGTTCATTTAAAACTAGAGTTTACGTAAACCGTCCACACACACTCAAAGAATTACAGGCTCCAATCCAAGCAGTGTTCAAAGTGTTTAAGTGCGACTTGGGCAAGTTGTAAGTCGACTGCAATTTAAACATTTGGGTGTGCATAATATTTTTTTGCTATTTCTAAACCTTGTCATAATTCACTAGATTTGGAAACTAAAGTTACTTGATGACGTATTTTGTTTTATGTATGCACATGTTGAATAAGCATTTTTCCAATTGTGCCCATTTCAGTAACAATTATTTTATGTCAAATGACATAATTGTTGAATTCCTTAGATAATAAATGCTCGAATGACACAAAAACACATTTGATGACGTCATATCTTGGTCATGGTAAGAGATTGCTGTTTCAAAGAACTCAAAATAAACCTTTTTTAAAATTTTAAATCACGTGTCTTAGAGTTTTTTCAAATTTTTGCAAATACATCTATTTCGAATTTTATACGTTACTTTATGTATAATTTGCATGGCATTTTCTAAACGTTTTGAACTATTTACTTACTTGAAGACCATTTTCAACTAGTGCCTGAGCTATGGCTGCTCCTATACCGGCACTAGCGCCAGTTACTATGGCTACTTTACCAACCCATCGATCCATAGAAACAACCATAGTTAATCGTTGTCTCACACGCTGTAATATTTGCACGGTTTTACCACAGGTAGAGTATAGAGTGTCATGCTTATCTGGTACCGGCGATTATAAACAGATACATTTCTGCATAGTCATCTTGTTTTGCGAAAGGGGAAACTACACATTTTTATTTACTTTAGAGCGACAATCAGGATTATGTGCTTGGGCATATTTTTGAGGATGAGTCTGTATCAAGGTTACTAGACATAGATAGGTTGTCTGGTAACTTCTAACCAATGAGCAAGCGGCACCTAACGCGTCATCAGGGGTGCCGGTTTAAATTCTTATGCATTGGAATAGGATAAATTCTTATTATAAATATGCCAAATAAGTGTAAACTAAACTTCTTACAACAGAGTATTATAATAATAATGTTGCAGTATTTTACAAATTTTCATACAAACACTTCCATAAATTTAAAATGTTGCAATCTATACCTGGGATAGAAAAACTACGTGTACGTTTACGGGTAGCTTTTAACATGGTTAAAGAAAACAGAAATTTTAACCTATAATAAAAATAAGTGGAATAAAATGTTTCAGCTCCTTTCTTTTATTTATTGGTGATCGGTTTTGAGGTTAAACGTTACCTCATCGGACGAAGGGTACAAAGTAAAAGCATATACAGGGTGTCTCTAAATTCAATGTCATAATTTCTATTGCGTGTTCCTGACGTGAATTTATTACGAAAAGTCTATATAAACATGTGTCCGAAAATGCTTCATTTTTTATATACAGAGTGTTGAAGTTAACCAAAAATTTTCGAATTTTTTTATTTTTTAGAGAACGGTTTTTTGAAACTTTACGAATTTTGGCAGAATGTTATAATAGATCACGGCTAATAATCAGGCATAAAAGATTTTTTCATATCTTTAACAGAGGCGGCGTAGGGGGAGGGGCAGAGGGATTTCCTCTTTGAAAAAAAAGTTGTGTGTAAAATGTTAAAAAACTCGTTACTATTTTCAGAAAGAGCAACAAATAAGGTACAAAAAAGGATCTCTTATTGCATTTCGCTAGAACGAACCGTTTTCGAGAAAATCGAGAAAATATGAATTCCTACAGATTGGCGCAAATAGACCAAAAATTAACTTTTTTTATTTTCCAAAGAAATTAACGTTTATGTGGCAACAACTTTTTGAAATTAATTGAACTATATCATTACAAATGATCAGACATAAGGATTACCTCCATATCTAAACAGTGACGGCAATTTGGGGAGGGGGAGCAAGAAGTATTTTTTATAAAAAGATTGTTTCCACATTTTTAAATTGTTTCAAAAATTACGAAGATCAGTTAAAAATATTAAAAGAAGAAAAATTTACTTTTTATACTGCTAAGACAAGCCATTGTTGTAAAATTAAGAAATTGCATTTTTTAAAGATTTCTAATAACGCCAAATGCAAGTTGCATATTTAGCTTTAAAAATAATTAGTTTAATTTAATTTTTCTTTTTATATTTTACTGGTCTTTATAATTATTGAAACGGTTTAAAAAATGTGGAAACAATATTTTTATAAAAAAGACTTCTTGCCCCCTCCCTATTACCGCCACTGTTTAGATATGGTGGTAATCATTGTGTCTGACCATTTATCATGATATAGTTCAATTAATTTAAAAAAATTGTTGCCATATAAACGTTAATTTCTTTGGAAATTAAAAAAAATAATTTTTGGTCTATTTACGCCAACCTGTAGGAATTCAACTTTGTCGATTTTTTCGAAAGCGGTTTGTTCTAACGAAATGCAATAAGAGGTCCTTTTTGTACCTTATTTGTTGCACTTTCTGAAAATAGTGACGAGCTTTTTGACATCTCACACACAACTTTTTTTAAAGAGAAAACCCTTCTGCCCCTCCCCCTACGCCGCCTCTGTTACAGATATGAAAAAATGTTTTATGCCAGATTATTAGCCGTGATCTATTATAACATTCTCCCAAAATTCGTAAAGATTCAAAAAACCGTTCTGTTAAAAATAAAAGAAATCGAAATCTTGTTTTTAACTTCAACACTCTGTATATCAAAAATTAAACATTTTCGGACACATGTTTATATAGACTTTTCGTCATGATTTCACGTCAGGAATACGCACTAGAAATTATGACATCGAATTTAGAGACACCCTGTATATGAATATGAACCCACAAAAGTGTAGTACTCATGTTATTTCAATTGGCTAAAGCATTGGGTTTATTATTCCATTTCCACTATGAAATATTATAATCAAATGCTCAAAATACATCATGTTAAAGTAACATTAGGCACTGGAGTAGAAATTCAAATAAGATATGATTATGTGATTAAGTTTCAGCATAGTAATACTCTTCAACTTCAATAATGGTCAAAAGTAACAAACTGTATTAGTAAGCATTATATCTATTACCTAAGGTTTTCATTTATGCCATTATACTCTGAAATTTTTATATTATTTTATCATATACTGTGTGATTCCTAATTAATATAATTTATTGACAACTATCTAATTAAGAGAAGATAATGGCAAAAGACACATTCACACTGCATAGTCATTACCAGAATAAATATTTAGATAATTTGGATTAAGACAAATTATAATCAGGTTCGTCATTAGGAATTTTCTTGTGTATGCTATTACTGCTTTTCTACACCCTGTGCGTTGTGTAAATTTCATTATAGGCATTATAACTTCTGCCTCACTGCTCTTGCATATCCATCAAAAATCAAAAAAACAACAATAATTTGTACGATTTATTTGCTTATAAGACATTAATAAATAAATAAATAAAAACAACAAGTCTGACAAATGCACCATTTAAGAAATAGCTGTGAAAAGAAATTGCTGCAAATAAAAGCATAACTTTGTACAATCTTAACATCCTTTTTTAGATTTCTTGGTTCTAAATTCAATAACCTAGCTCGCATTTCATCCTCGAAATCACATGGCTTAAAATGAACACTGCATATCTTCTTATTGTCAGGAGTCCACTTATCTTTACGATAACATTTTCCGACCCATTCCTTTAGAATTTTAACATCCTTAGGAAACGTAAAAACCATTAAATTTCCTCCTTTTTTTCTTAGCCTTTTTCGAATTATTCTTGCAGACAGCTACACTACAAACAGTTCCACCAGGCATATCTGTTATTATTTAGGTATCTATAATAATAGTTTTAACTTGACTTCTCATTCACAAAAAATATGATAAAAACTTACCTAAATGATATCTGCAACATACAAATTGTGGCACAAACGTTATTGTTGACCTCTAGCAAGCAAAATAAGCACAATGAACAGAAACTCACCAAACATCAGACCACTGACAGTTTTTGACGTCTGGCATCTGGCACCCTCGATGACGCGCAACCCCCACTCTCAAAAATTTTGGCCTTAGTTACCAGACCACTTATAAAGTCTACTAACCTTGAGTCTGTATCATTTTCAAGTATTAGACGTTTAACATCGGTGGCGGCGAGCAAAATTTATCACTTGTTTGATCTTTTTTATTGAATATTAATGCTTAAAGTTTACATTATTGATCACTAAGCTATATAGCATAGAAAACACTAGAAGCTGTCCTTGCTTTATTGTCTACCTTATTTTCGTAGGTTGTCTAGAGGTTTAAAGTTTGACGGAGTATTCAAGTTTTACATCACAATAATGGTAATAGTGATAACAAAAACATGTAATTATAATGATAATTAACATAAGGTACTTTTTATATTAAATAACACTTGTCATGCCAAAATGAAGTAATACTCCAGGATAAGAATCTGATCAGAGAGACGGTTGATTCACAGTTATCACAGTCAGCTCATGAACCTGAAACAAATAAATCAAGTCTAATAATTGGAATATTTGTTTAAAAAATACTGAAGTACCTGTACGTGTGGCGGGGTGGACAAGACATAAATGGTTGAGTCAGCTATGTCCGCGGGTTTCAGAAAAGCCATGTCTTTCAGCTTCTTCAGCAGTTCTTTTGGAATTTCTGGGTTATTAATTGCATTTTGCGCCATTTCTGTCTGTACAGCACCTGGACTGATACTCTGAAATAGATTGCAGTAATTAATAAGTTTGGTGTTTTTCTTAAACTGAAAAATGTTATTATAAATTTGTTAAGTCTAAGTATGCATGTTCATGAAAGTTAAAAATTGATAGGTATCATTTACCACATGTTTACAAATGTTTGCGCTCACAATCTTGTCCCATTTACATATCGACCCAGCCCTTCTACGTATAGTTTTATTTTTTTGTAACCAATTTCATGTTTAGAATTGCTTGTTAAATCAAAGCCGAATTCTTTCTACCTTCTACGGGTTATTGGCATCTAGCAATTGGGTATTTGCCATGTATTTATATTTTATTAAATTGCATATTAATAGCTAGMATGTAATCMACAAAACAGCTGTGATAGCTTACAAATTCGAAAAAATGGATCGTAAGGTGTATTTCTAATACTAAAAATGTGAATATTTAAAGGGACCGCCAAAACGCGAACATATTGGCCGTGACGTCAGGTGTCGTGTAAATGACCGCTAGTTTACATCTGGGGTCAGCGCGTCACGCGTCAGCCTCAGCCCGTCAATTTATCAGTTTGTTGTTTGCGTTCATTTTGTGACAAGCGAATTAAAATACGCCAAGAAAAAGTGAAATACATATGAGTTATGACTTCAGAAGGCATGTTCATTGTTATGGAATCTGTGTACAGCGACGAGCGGCTCAACGCGGCGGACATGAGGAACGTAAAAAAAACAGCATAAGTGAACTCTTTATCAAATTAACGTAGCATTGATAATTTGATCACAGTGGGTTGTTGGAAACATACTATTTGAAAACATAAAAATGTAAGAATCAAAAACGTACCCTAAACTTGACATTTATTCTAGAGGTCAGAATAAATATAAATTGCCATTTATTTTCTGGGCTCTTGCGGCTCGTTTCCTGTCTGGCTAACACTCGAATATATGGGGAACAACGTCGTTCTTTATTATAACATTTCCCTCTATCAACTTAAAACGCATATAATTTTTCATATCCACTTCAAGCTATAACAAAATGGAAACTGAATGGTAAACACTTACAACCCCAAAAAGAATAATAAAACTTACAGTAAGAGTTAAGATGACCTTCACAACAGAAAAACAAACTTTGCGATTTCGGCATATCACGTTTAGGGGCCTTAAACAACTTTTTCATAGGCTGATAATCTCGAGGAACGGTTACAAAATTTTTTTAGCTGTACTGACTGAAGTACTTTTATAACCAAGTACAAAACAGCACTTGTTTTGTTTTCCATACATAATAGATGCTTGTAAAACTACACAAATAACTTTTTGGTGCCACCTCTTACACCGTTCTTTTAATAAACACCACACAAAAGCTTTTCCAATACAAAAATGATACTACACCATTAACCAGCACGCTCCTAGGTAATGTTTACATGACACGTGACGTCAAGAGTTGAATAACCTTGGATAGATGCGTTTTGGCGGTGACTCCTAAGATTCGAATTTCAGACCTGAAATTCTCTACCTACAAATATTTTTTTTGTTTTTTTAACATAGCGTAGGATATATATGCACTTCAAGATTCATTTTACGTAATTTAAAAAAAAAGTGATAATACCCGACAAAAACGAATTAAATTGTATGTAACTAAAAACATGCTAATTTCTGCAGACAATTATTAGGATTTCAACTTATGCTATTTTTGGAGTTGTTTCTGATAACAAACACTTCCACAATATAGGCGTTTCATGGTAAGCGATACGCCACCTAGCGGATCAACTAAACATTATCGGTTCTAAGTAATTCTGTTTGTAGAAATTAATCGTAAATTTATACAGAAAACAATCGCTCTCACAAGGGGTTTACTGTAGACACGTGTCGCTACCATAAATTTGCATAATTAGGGTCGTCTACAAACCTTCCAATCTCGTATTGGAAACTATGATCATAATAATTAGTTCTCCACAGAAACGAGTGGATGATGCCGTGTTGCCACTAGATGGCATGGTGTCATCCAGTTATTCCCGCATTTATCATCATGTTTAGAAAAGATGTGCTACCATTGAGATAATGAAAACAGTTTTAGATATGAATTTGAATAATATTCGTTACACATATTTGTTCTATTACATGTATAAGAACTTGTTTATTAGGATTTAAGCAGGATTTGTAATAAAGCGCTTAACCTTTATTCAAGTCCGTCAAGTGGGCTGAATCCGGTACTGAAGCAATGCCTCTCCGGGGTACCTGCGACTAATTTATGATTTGTTTGTCAGTATTTTTTAAAGGGAGTTGAAGTGGTAAGTGATCTCCCATTATTGGAGTTAAAATATTTTACTGCGGCAATATAACCTTAGAAGAATGGGAAAAGCATACATAGTTGTATCACGTTTGATTGTTTGTAAAGATCGACCAGAAATATTATGCGAATATAGTTTGGTTTATAAATACATCAAAAATGCATAATAGAATGACCAAAATTTCACAATAAACTGTGAGAAATATAGATGTAGATGGAATTCAGGACAGAAATGTGCGAAAAGACGTTGGTTCGTCGAGGGTTTCAAAGATGATCACGCAATTTTAATACGACGTATGATATATGAGACATACAAAAATAATTTTGTATTGACAATTGAAGAATTACACAACGAAATTAAAACTGAGCTAAAGTTATAAAAAAATTAATAAACGCCAAGTGCTTTGGAATCTCTACGAATTTCGGAATGGAGAGTAAATTACTTAAACCAAATTAAAGAATTTCGAGATGAAGATAGACCAATCATATATGTCGACGAAATTTGGTACGAGAACCATGACACTGAAAAAAGGTTGGTGCGATAAGAGTAACAAACGCGCGTTTAATGTACCGGAGTCACATAGTAAAAGAATAATTATTCTACATGCGGGATTTAAAACCGGATGGGTCGAGGATGCATTATTTCTATCGGCCAAAAATATGAAAGAGGCAAAGTTAGATTACCATAAAATTATGACGGCTCAAGTTTTTGAAAATTGGATTGAGAATAAACTGCCGCCAAAGCTTCCCGCTAATGCAGTAATTGTATTAGAAAATGCGTCATTCTGTTCAGATTGAAAAAATTCTAAATATGTCTTCAAATAAATATAATTTTTTTAAAACATGACATATTTTTAACAATGTTATATAAAGAAACAACTCTTGGAGGTTCTAAAGTTCATTCCGAATTTATAATTTGGCAAGGATACCGTCGTATCAATGTATATTTAATCCAATAATTGAAATAAATCACTTGGCACGAAATTAAGAGTTATGTAAGGAGGCAAAATACTGCACCAAAATTTAGTGATAGCACCACACAAAGAATCCAAGAAAGAGTTGCGAAAATCACAGCAAATATTTTGCCTAACTGTGTGCATCATGTGCTAAAAGAAGATAAATTTTACTTAGAACAACTGGTAGCGGAATTAATAATTCAACTTGACTACGGTAATGAAACAGGCCATGACAGTGACTTCTTTTAAGTGACTAAAATCTAAAAATTACACTTTAAAAAATAAATAGTATAAGCTTTATTATTTATTATTTTACTTTGTGTTTATTCCTTAAATTCAAATGTAACGGTTGAAACATTTCAAGTAATGTTTAATGCGAACGATAACCGCCTGGCAGGCAGATAGTTTTACAGCGGTATGTGGTTGAATATCGTAATAATTATGGAAAGTTAAATAGACCATTAATTTGTATTCGCAGTATATTTCTGGGCCTACAATACCCATATTATAGTAGATGTATAAGGATAGAGTTTAAGTACCTACTCGCACAACAAGAAACGTTGTCATAATGTTTTAATCTTGACTGTAAGGCGGGTTGGAAACGTATGAAATTCAAACTGATGTAGTAGTTGCAACTACTATCACGGAGGCGCTACGATCTTACATTGGAATGCCTGTAATGGACCATACGCCACAAAGTGCGTTTAGCTGAAGTGGAAGGAACATGATTATAGTGGAGGAACAACTCAGTATCGTTAAATGTCACAGCTAAACGATTGTCCACACAAAATTTTAAACATTGTTTTCCTTCTCTAATGCTATATGAACATTATCTTACCGTAATTTTTATTTTAGAACCAATCGAGTTGAGCTCATTTCTCAAGGTTTCGGTTAGAGCGGTTACAGCAAATTTCGTTGCAGGATAAATGTTTATATTCGGTAACGGTGGAACTTGGTGTCCACCAACACTGTTGATGTGTACGATGTGTCCGTCTATATTATTTTTTCTCATATCTCTAACTGCCTCTCTAGTAGCGATACATAGCCCGATAACGTTAAGGTCCACCGTTGTTTTCCAAGCATTTGTGTCTCCGTCGATTAATGTTGTTAGTTCTATTCTGCCTGCGTTGTTAATAAGCACAGAAATGGGTCCAAGGTTCTGCTTTACCCACTTGAAGGCATTGAGGATGTCTTGCTCCTGTGTTAAGTCTGCCTTGATGGCGAAAAACTTTCCCTTTTTACCTTCCAGTTTCTTCGCAAGAGCTTCCATACTCTCCTTTCTGCGAGCTAGTCCTGCCACCTGTAAATAGAAAAAAATGTGTAAAGTTTTGACACTTGTTTTTCCTTATTAATATCTTTTTTTGTTTGGTAAAATCCACCCCTGTAGCGGGAAGCGCCGAATCAGCGACTGTTTTTGAATAGTTCACTATTTTGCCGCTAGACTGCGTATTGCTTAGCTTGAATCGCCAATAACAGTACTTTGTATTCTTGTCCAGATGGAGAAACCGTAAAGCTGTGGTCAGATTTATTTAACACTAATTATTGTTAGAACTGCTTGGATAGCAATATTTCTTAAAGAATTTTAACGAGGCGTCACACTAAAGAAAAGGACATTGGTGCACGCTAGGAGTCCAACTCCATTTTAGCAATGGAGTATTTTATGTTTGAAAAAACGTCTTGCTTTATATATTATAACAATCAGCGAAAATAATAAAAATAAATAAATTAATAATAATTCATAATTTCTCACATTTTCTTGTCCAGAAGACTGAAACCATGTGAAATAGAAAAAGTTGTATAAAAGAACATTTCATAAGGCTGTTTGTCGCACTCACCCATTACATAACCCGCCTTCTGTTTATTTTTTGTAATCGCTGGACGCGTGCGAGGTATAAGAACTAGAACGTGGGAATCCAGAGAAAACAGAGTTCTATCGCAACGCGATGCTGCAGCTGCAGCTTATCTCATTTTAACTTGTATAACGACAGTCGCTAGCTCGTATTCTTACAATAAAGTTCTGTACTAGTAGATTTTGGCGTCAATCAATTGTGACGTCACAAGTGCTGGAATTTCCTCTGAAGGTGGTTTATAATTAAACACCATTGTGATATTATTTAAAAAACTATCACTTGGTTAAAAAAGGAAAGGAATTAAGAATGCCATTTATACTGGCATATACAGATGACCTGGTGGTCATACCAGAAAATGAGGATGATTTGATCGACTTTCTAGACAACGCTGAAGGTAATTTATCATAAATCAGGCTAACCATAAATTACAACAAAACAATTAAACTGAACCGCACAGAAACAGTCAGAGAAACCAAAAACCTGCGAGAACTGTACTGCCGTTTACAGAATAACAAAAGCCTGGAGCATCTTAAAGAATAGTTAAAAATCTTTTTTTTCCGAGGGCGAAACGAAAGTTGCGATAAAATGCTGCCTTAGGAAACTAGTTTTTTAATATACTATTCTGAAAAATGAGATGAGACCTAAATATTAAGAACCAGTTTTGAATGTTTCGCCTGAAAATTAAAATGATTTTCGCTTTCACTCTAATAAAGTTTATAACGGTTCAGAAAACCACTTCGGTGAAAAATTACGGAATAATAAGAGAAAATGCGTTACTACAACAGGCACCAAAAGTTCACGTTCTTTTGTTGCAATTGCGCTTCTTACCCGTGTGAAAACAGCGGCCAGTTCCAGCAGCCAATTTTTACGGAAACACCCGAATACTATAGAGCTAACAAACCTTGTAGATGGCCGTTCATTCATATAGGTAATTAGCTTCTACCTAGTCGCCAGGAAATAGCACATTCTAAAACAAATTTTTATAACAGCGCCCGTACAACGATACATAGCGAACCATCCCAAGGGGTAAAAACCGCCCTCTCGAGCACTAAAAAATTCATATCTCGGTTAGCCCCCATAGTAACTCTTTGATATTTGCACACGATGTTACCCATACCGCCAGCCAAACAGCGCCCGTACAAGGATTCATTGCAAACCATCCCAAGGGGTAGAAACCGCCCTCTCGAACACTAAAAAAATCATATCTCGGTTAGCCCCCATAGTAACTCTTTGATATTTGCACACGATGTTACCCATACCGCCAGCCAAACAGCGCCCGTACAAAGATTCATTGCAAACCATCCCAAGGGGTAGAAACCGCCCTCTCGAGCACTAAAAAATTCATATCTCGGTTAGCCCCCATAGTAACTTTGATATTCGCACACAATGTTGCTTATACCGATAGGCAAACAGCGCCCATACAACGATTCATTGCACACCATCCCAAGGGGTAGAAACCGCCCTCTCGAACACTAAAAAAATCATATCTCGGTTAGCCCCCATAGTAACTCTTTGATATTTGCACACGATGTTACCCATACCGCCAGCCAAACAGCGCCCGTACAACGATTCAATGCAAACCATCCCAAGGGGTAGAAACCGCCCTCTCGAACACTAAAAAAATCATATCTCGGTTAGCCCCCATAGTAACTGTTTGATATATGCACACAATGTTACCCATACGGCCAGGCAAACAGCGCCCTTACAAAGATTCATTGCAAACCATCCCAAGGGGTAGAAACCGCCCTCTCGAGCACTAAATAATTAATATCTCGGTTAGCCCCCATAGTAACTCTCTGATATTTGCACACGATGTTGCCCATACGGCCAGGCAAACAGCGCCCATACAAAGATTCATTGCAAACCATCCCAAGGGGTAGAAACCGCCCTCTCGAGCACTAAATAATTAATATCTCGGTTAGCCCCCATAGTAACTCTCTGATATTTGCACACGATGTTGCCCATACGGCCAGGCAAACAGCGCCCATACAAAGATTCATTGCAAACCATCCCAAGGGGTAGAAACCGCCCTCTCGAGCACTAAAAAATTCATATCTCGGTTAGCCCCCATAGTAACTCTCTGATATTTGCACACGATGTTGCCCATACCGCCAGGCAAACAGCGCCCATACAAAGATTCATTGCAAACCATCCCAAGGGGTAGAAACCGCCCTCTCGAGCACTAAAAAATTCATATCTCGGTTAGCCCCCATAGTAACTCTCTGATATTTGCACACGATGTTGCCCATACGGCCAGGCAAACAGCGCCCATACAAAGATTCATTGCAAACCATCCCAAGGGGTAGAAACCGCCCTCTCGAGCACTAAATAATTCATATCTCGGTTAGCCCCCATAGTAACTTTTTGATATTTGCACACGATGTTGCCCATACCACCAGGCAAACAGCGCCCGTACAACGATTCATTGCAAACCACACCAAGGGGTAGAAACCGCCCTCTCGAGCACTAAAAAATTCATATCTCGGTTAGCCCCCATAGTAACTCTCTGATATTTGCACACGATGTTGCCCATACGGCCAGGCAAACAGCGCCCATACAAAGATTCATTGCAAACCATCCCAAGGGGTAGAAACCGCCCTCTCGAGCACTAAAAAATTCATATCTCGGTTAGCCCCCATAGTAACTTTTTGATATTTGCACACGATGTTGCCCATACCACCAGGCTAACAGCGCCCGTACAACGATTCATTACAAACCACACCAAGGGGTAGAAACCGCCCTCTCGAGCAATAAAAAAATTCATATCTCGGTTAGCCCCCATAGTAACTCTCTGATATTTGCACACGATGTTGCCCATACCGCCAGGCAAACAGCGCCCATACAAAGATTCATTGCAAACCATCCCAAGGGGTAGAAACCGCCCCCTCGAGCACAAAAAAATTCATATCTAGGTTAGCCCCCATAGTAACTCTCTGATATTTGCACACGATGTTGCCCATACGGCCAGGCAAACAGCGCCCATACAAAGATTCATTGCAAACCATCCCAAGGGGTAGAAACCGCCCTCTCGAGCACTAAAAAATTCATATCTCGGTTAGCCCCCATAGCAACGTTTTGATATTTGAACACGATGTTGCCCATACCACCAGGCAAACAGCGCCCGTACAACGATTCATTGCAAACCATCCCAAGGGGTAGAAACCGCCCTCTCGAGCACTAAAAAAATTCATATCTCGGTTAGCCCCCATAGTAACTTTTTGATATTTGCACACGATGTTGCCCATACCACCAGGCAAACAGCGCCCGTACAACGATTCATTGCAAACCACACCAAGGGGTAGAAACCGCCCTCTCGAGCACTAAAAAATTCATATCTCGGTTAGCCCCCATAGTAACTTTTTGATATTTGAACACGATGTTGCCCATACCACCAGGCAAACAGCGCCCGTACAACGATTCATTGCAAACCGCACCAAGGGGTAGAAACCGCCCTCTCGAGCAATAAAAAATTCATATCTCGGTTAGCCCCCATAGTAACTCTCTGATATTTGCACACGATGTTGCCCATACCGCCAGGCMAACAGCGCCCATACAAAGAWTCATTGCAAACCATCCCAAGGGGTAGAAACCGCCCTCYCGAGCACTAAAAAATTCATATCTCGGTTAGCCCCCATAGTAACTTTTTGATATTTGCACACGATGTTGCCCATACCACCAGGCAAACAGCGCCCGTACAACGATTCATTGCAAACCACACCAAGGGGTAGAAACCGCCCTCTCGAGCAATAAAAAATTCATATCTCGGTTAGCCCCCATAGTAACTCTCTGATATTTGCACACGATGTTACTATGGGGGCTAACCGAGATATGAATTTTTTAGTGTTCTAAAGGGCGGTTTCCACCCCTTAGGATGGTTTGCAATGAATCGTTGTATGGGCGCTGTTTGCCTGGTGGTATGGGCAACATCGTGTGCAAATATCAGAGAGTTACTATGGGGGCTAACCGAGATATGATTTTTTCAGTGTTCGAGAGGGCGGTTTCTACCCCTTGGTGTGGTTTGCAATGAATCGTTGTACGGGCGCTGTTTGCCTGGTGGTATGGGCAACATCGTGTGCAAATATCAGAGAGTTACTATT